>OMNV01026859.1:0-11147 GCA_900303265.1 Brotula barbata | reverse complement strand
CAGAAGAGAACAGCTTCTACAGGCTAAAGGGTCCAGGATTTAGTGTGACCCCCCTTTGAACCAGGCTCTCTTCAACCTAAATGGAATGGAGCCCTAATTAATGTCATTGATAACACCTGGATTTGTCCGACTTTCATCACTATTTACTGTCAGAATGACTGCTGGGAAAAAGACAAACAAACACCAGGTTGGATAGGGGGACCAGGACTTTGGACCAGGACTGTACATATACAGTATCTACTGTATCTATATATATATATAGATACAGTATATATCTTATCACATAATGCACAATGCATTGCATGGATATGTATTACATTTAATCTAATGTAAAATAAAACCAATGGTACTCAATTAAGCCGGTATTTGACACACTATAAAAAGTGTAATTAAAATAGTACATGAGCAGGGCACTTGTTGGACCTGGAATTTTGCAGATGCCGTTCTGAACCGGTCTACAAAGGCCAGCATGCAAATAAATAACTTCACGTGTTCACCGTGACACCGAGAATTGCCAAGGTGCTTTGTGCCGCAACGACCAAAAGGTCACATAAGCAACCTGCTGTGATCACGCGTTGCTATTTTTACGACCTACGACCAAAATAAACATCGGCGGTGCAGTTTTAATGCATGTGGAACCGTATGTGAGAGAACTATGATTAAGGCCAAATGAGGCTATTACCAGACACTGGTTCCTCACATGCTTGTCACCTACAATTCATTCTAATCTATTGACGCATCCAAAGGTCCAGTGGACAAGGCTGTACTGCCTTAATGGACGTGTCAAAATGACAAATATTTGCTTTGCTTTCCCTCAATCAGTTAAGAAAACTAGTCAATGAGGGGCTGTCGATGTGAGAATCCACGATCCGAGGTTTCACACCAATATAAATAACTCCCTCCCTACTGTTTTTTGTTCCCCCCCGCCCGTGCGCTGTCTCACTCTTTTTGCCAAAACGAGGGTAATGTGCTATGAAAGGTATCCCAGATTTCACAACTTCTGGGGCCCCTGAGAGATGGAGCGACCAGCTGTCCATATCACAGCAACCGTGTTCCTGGCTACCCCCGGCCAGAGCGAGCCACAGGCAGCCAGGGAAAGGGATAGAAAGAGAGAGAGAGAGAGAGAGAGAGAGAGAGAGAGAGAGATTCAGATTCTGCCTGTTCGAGCAAAACCTCTTCCAAAAGCGTGTGCGTACGCTCCAGAACGAGTGTTTACATATGTGTATATGCCTGAGAGTATGCCGTGTGCATGCGTGAGGAGGTTTCCAGCCAAGTCACCATACTGAATTATTGAAAGGCTAACTCTCTCTCTCTCACACAGACACTCACACTCGCACACACTCGAGAGGCTGAGATGAGCCAGGATTGCAAAATGCCAGAAAAACAGTGACCTAAGCATCCTGGAAATAGCATTAAATCTGGCAATATCATGGATCACAACAACTCAGACTCTCGCAAGCGCTCTTCAACATCGCCCTCACTCCAAAGAGTGGTCCAAATAAGATCTCCTTTCACTTTTTGTGCAAAAGTGTCCATAAACCTCTTCCCCACCCGCACCCAGACGTGAATCTTATATGCTGGTGCCATAACCCGAGTGTGGTGTACAGCTCTAGGGCGCAATTTTCCATAGACTTGCTCTATATTGCCATCTGAGAGAGCTGGATCGAAATGGTATGGTTTGAGCCGGGAAGCCTGAATATAGTGGAGGAAATGAGGAGGCTTTGGTTTTAGTCGGCTCTTGTATTCATGTCACAGTGTCACTACATTCATGGCCTTTAAACGCCACACGTCTGCAGAGACCGCGGATGTGTATATTATTCCATAAAGAAAATGCCAATGACAAGATAGGAAAGACAAAGAGATGATTAGCATGCAATTACCAAAAAAGGTCACTAAGCGCAGTGTATTTTAGATTAAAATACAGTGTGCTGTGAATGCATATCCTGCAAGAAATTCCTGTGAAATTTAATTCAAATCCGTTGCAATCATAAGATCCCTATGGAGTACATAGAAATGCATTTATTCAGAGGGCTCTGAGCACGGGCCGTACTAATGTAGTTTGGTTGCTTTGGTCTTGAATAGACAAACATACAGCACCATAAAGCAAAAAAATAACAAATTCATATAAAAAATTAAAATGCAAGAATACTCATAAATGGACCGTATGAAGTCTTTCTTGTTCTTATTCTAATTTTTTGGTCTATTTTGGAATTGGTGTGTGTTAAATAGTGATTGACAACCTTAAAGAACCAATCAAAAACAAAGGTTTCCGAGCAGTTGACGTGCTACGGGTTTGTATTGTCCATGTTCAACGTACTGTACGCTCCTTACACTCAAAGAAATGAAGATTCAAGAGTCAAGACTTTACTTTGCCATTTGCTCAGGTGCGAGTACGAGGGCATCGGAACCTTAGTGCAGAATCGCGGTCATGTAGACGGTCATGTCCGCGTCGTTGAACCGTAGGGAGCGCATCTGCAGCTTGCACATTGGACGGAAAAGAGAGTGAAGAAGGGAGATTCTGGGGATCCTGCAACAATATATCATTATAGGCTAATCGCTAGATAATACATCAAAATAGCAGTAAGGTGGAGCGTACGAATACTTTTTCGGTAGTTTCGATCATATATTACTTTTTAAAAACGTTCTTCCCCCAGAGGTTACGCATATAAATGCAGGCTAGGCTGAGGTCACAGCAAGTAGCCCTAACCGTTTTCAGCTGAATGGACCAGGGCCATTTATTTATTGAAGAGTGTTCATTGGACTATATCAGTGGATGATTGACTGCATGCTAATCCCGCCCATGAGTGTGGTTCAGCAGCTTCATTTTCCCCCTCGCTGCTTTCTGGTGGTGATCATTTATGCTTCATTTCTGACAACACTCTTTCTGTGTGAGAAAATGAGGAAAAGAGGGAGAAAAACCCCATTTTAAATCACCAGGATTAAGTGTGTAAGCGAGAGAGAAATAGTCACACAAAAAAAAAAAACACACACACACACACAAAAAAAAAGAAAAGAAAAAAAGAAAAGAAACCAGAGCAAAACACGCCGCAGCAATTTATTCCAAAACAACAAAAAATCATGTTCTCTTTGTTGGTTTTCAGTCTGGCAAAAAAAAAAAAAAAAAAAAAAGGAACTGTAGAACAAATACTGTTAGAAGACAAGGAACCAATGCCAACATCCTTAATTATATGCTATTCATGTTCTCTCTCATCACGCTGCAAGAAAATCAGAGCTGATGTAGCCATTTTGCGGACAGCTAATTGTGTGAGCACCATCGGCGCGCTCTGCCAATGCATGAGTAACTCTCAGAAGCTATTATTGCTTTGTGTTAGAAGAATATATGAAATAAGACTCAACACACACACACACACAGACACACACACACACACCAGGAGGCCCACACAAGACTGGCTGCATTTGTAGCTCTTCAGATGTACAGTAGTTGCACGATCGGATCTCCGCGTAGGGTCTCCTATAGTCTCTCACAGTCACAGGGGCCCGCCTTTCATTTTTCGCACTCATTACCGTTGCTAGTTCGATTCCCCGCTTGCTTCGGCCAGACGACCCGCTGTTTATTCCAATCACAGACGCACCCAGAGTGATGAACCCGCTGAGTCTCTTCGAAATGAAAATCGCGTAGTGTCCCCGTGAAGTCCATTCCAATTTGTTTTGCGTCCTTTGTTGGGTCCGTGGCGACATTATGGTTCGCGTTGTCGCCTCACAGTCAGAAGGTTGTGGGTTTGCGTCCTTTCTGCGGTCCTTTCTGTCTGGAGTTTGCATGTCCTCCCCGTGTCTGAGTGCACCGCCTCCCTCCCACCTCCAAAGACAGTATCTGAATCGACCATAGGAGAGAATGGGAGTGATGGAGTTAAACTGGCGATCTGTTTCCTGTCTCTTGCCCGGTGACTGCTGGGATAGGCTCCAGACCCACCGTGACCCAAAAACGGGTAAGCTAGATAGATGATGGATGGATGGTGCGTCCATTTTTGTCTGTCCCATAAAAGTTCTGGGACGATCGTGCAACTATCCCTACAGTGTGACAGGGCACCGGGTCCCAGATCCCAACCCGAGACTGTCAGAGTCTTTAAGTGGCTTTGAGATGGGAGAAGTGATAGAGGGCTAAACCCTTAATAGCTATTTCTCTGTAATCTTTCCTATGAAAGGCTAAACTATGGGGGTATTGATTTGTTTGTAGAAGAGGGGAAAAAATAGAGGAGCGGGTGAGAAAAGTACTCCATCAGGACGGGGCATCTTGAAATGTGACAGAGCTGTTCAGCGGCCAAGGAGATAAGCTCAGATTGAGCCCATTTTATCCGATAAAGGCTGGACAGTTTGCTCTAAATGACCAAAACAAAGACAAACTCATCAAATTCAAGACAACAAGACTCACAAAACAGTGGTTTGCCTGCTGTCTTGTCTCTGGTGAGACCCCCCCAGGCCAGTGGCCACGGCAACTTTTTCAGGATCTCAGGGACTTATTATGCACCCCGTGTTCTTTTAGGTCATATTCCAGGGTGAGTCCTTCGACAGGTACAAAAATTTTCACATTTGTCGCCGCTATGGAAGTCTCGAGAGTTAATTCTACCAGGAAGAGTTGTGGTTTACGTCGCTTATCGTGGCCTCCATCTTCCTAGTGGTCTACGCGGTCTTTCATTGCCTCTTCGATCAGATCTACGCCTGTCAGTCAACTAGTTTGGTCATTTTTCCTTCGTCCAATCACATGCCGGCTCACTATCGTTTCTCTCTGCTCCTCTCGTGGTACTAATTGATCCTTTTCATCCCCCTCCTCCGCATCGCCACCACGTCGGTCCCCATCCTGCCATCTGGCGGCAGACTCATCGCCAGCTCCGTCAACGCGGGCAGGATCTGCGGAGGGCGTAAGGATTCGCCAGCGATCATCCACGGATCCAAATACACTTTCTTTGAATCATCATTTGTTCCAATAAACAACTTAAACTTATTCAGGCTTCCAGGTTTAGGTTTCTAGGTTCCACACGCCTCGCAGATCTCCCAGAATTCAAGCACGGAACTCCCTCAAACACTCGTCCCGCTCCTCGTCTGGATATTTTTGGGTTAACCTCCTTATGCGCTCCGACAGCGACCAGAATCTTTTGGCCTCCGCCGCGTTGACCTGAACCTGTAGTCAGGCGCTCACACGAACAGTGCGCCCATTGTCGCAAACAAATCCACACAAACCCAGCGAGGAGGCTGGGTTGGAAGGGAATGTGCAATTAGTTTATATGTGCGCGTGTGTATGCGCGCGTGTGTACGTGTTCGTGCGTGCGTGTGGTTTGCTGTCAAATCGCAGGTCTGTTTGTACTGCCGTTATTTACATGACTGCTTTTCAAATGACACTAAGCAATGCTTCATAGTATATCTCACCGCGCACGCCGGCACACGTCTCCCCATAGATACAGCCCTGAAGGATATGGTAATTGAGCTATTATTAGATATGGCAGTGATAGAATTGTTCTCTTTGTAGTCCCAAAGAATACATATTCGTCTGTTTGATGTATTAAGGGAATGTACAGTATACCCTCCTGCCTGGGCATGGAGAATGATTTAAGAAGCGTCTGCATGCTGTAATCCTGTTATATATGCTTTATATGCTTCAACTTTTAAGGGCAGGATTTCACATCTGCACCACGCTGATTATTCTGCAACGCCAAGATGTGAGGACGACAAATTTGGGACTTCCTCGGTCCAAAGGAGGGACGATTCCACGTGCACTCAGGTGGTCTGGCCCTTATTTTGGGCCTTTTGTTGACGTTCCCTTCGCCCTCTCCCCTTATCCGCTTCCTAAAACACTCCAGAGCCCGATCAGTCCTGCCAAAACACACACTTTGCACCTACGCCATAATTAAGACAGCCGTGCTTTACGCTAGCCCTGTGGTATTCATGAGCGCTGACAAAAGGCTCATCAGGGGGGTGTACGTATGTTTGTTTACGTCTCCGCTTCCAAGTCTCCAGTCACACTCGCCTCTCTTGCCGGAGATAATGATAAATTACGACACAAAGGCAAGCAGAACGAGGATGTTTTTCCAAACAAGCTGCGAATTCCGACAATTTCGGATGTCTTCCGCAACACGTATAACACACGCGTATAACACACACACACACGAGTCCCAGAGGGCTGGAAACAGGCTTTTTTTTGGCAGAGAGCGGCTTCGCGTCATTCTCTCAGGCAGTCATTAACCCCCTCGTTCAGTTTATCTTCCGCACACACAAGGTTCTTGACTCTTTGACCACAAAAGGTTACTCATTACCACACATGTGTGTCACTGTGTGTGTGTGTGTGTGTGTGTGTGTGTCAGGAAGGGATTGTCTTTTGAACAGCCAGCAGACTGACACTAGTTGAGTCAATAGGGTAGAATGAGAGCCATGGAGATGGGAGACAGAGAGAGAGAGAGAGAGAGAGAGGGGAATCAGCAATTAGCCATTTGTCATTTACAGCTGCATTGTCTGGTAATGGATCGGCCCCCAAATCACAAAGAACAAAGGGAGATACTTTACTTTTAAAAAGGAAAAAAGACACAGGATGAGCACTGACGTGTTGGGAGTTCTTACCCTTATTTATGCAAAGTCATGTGTGTAGGCTGGTGGGTGGCCAGGGGTTAGGTGTCCAAGTGGTAAAAGTCCACGGCGGCCTCACACTGTTTGGGTTATTGGCTAACAGGCCGTTTGGCTCCAAGAACTCCCCTCCCACGGACGTCATGAGGAGCCGGCTTACGCAAACATGGCAGCGGACCGATGGACGCTCGTACGTACAGTAGAGGTGGACTCATATCGGCCAATTACACAATCACACACCGCTGGACGGAAGGGGAAAGAAAATCATTCACACTCCCTCGTCCCCGCCTACTCTCCTCTCTTAAAAACACACACACTCACACACACACACACACACACTCTGAAAGATCTGAGATTTTCTTTTTCTTTCAAACGCGGCTACACACACACACACACTCAAACACACACAGTGAGGAGGACAGAAAAATCAATACTGATCATAGCACCAGCTGTTTTGGGCCCATCACTCCACTGTGATGCGCAATGTTGGGTGATTCATGACAGGCCACACTTTCCCACTCCCACGCCTCACAGAACCACTGATGGATTCTTCTCTCTCACCTTCCCATCCCTCCATTCCTCATCGGCTCCCTCCGTGCTCCTCTTCCTCTATTTCTCCGTGGGTCCAAGGTGATGAGACCACACAGAAGGGGCCTTTATGCAAACCAGACTCCTGGTCCCATGACGCCAAACCCACTCCCACTGCACGGCCACCGCTAATTTGGGTTACGGACGGAGTGGACAAAACGGAGATGTTGGGCTGGATAGTCACAACTATTTATTTTTGGTGACTATAGACAGATAATATGTTTGATTGGGTCTAATTGTGTGATATTGGTCTCATTATGTAATATGTTAGACAGAATACCAGCATAAGAGATGGTTGGATGGTATACATATCTAAATCAACCATTATAGGGTTAAAAATTATTTTAAAACAATAATAAATAAATAATAATAATAATAAATAAAATTAAATTGCTAAATAAAAATAATTTATAAAATATTTTGAAGAATAAAAATGTTAAAAACATAAAAAATATATTTTTTTAAATTGAAGAAAAAAATTTGATTAAAGTATGCTGTTTACTGGCTGTGTTACAGCAGCTTCCAATATGACTTTCACATACGAATATTGGTTTCATGCGTTTAACGCCCGCATGTCCCCCTTTCCGAAGAATGAACAATGAAATGATGACCTGGTTATGTTTTTTTTATTGCACATTTGAATGTCACTGTGCATATGTCTTGTTTACCCACACAAAACAGCTGCACTGCTACATAAACACAGGCCTTGAGGTATACGCATGCAAATGTCACAAAATGAAAAACATATCTGCCGCGTTTCAGACCAAGAGTTGTCTCTCGCAATGCCAGCGTGGGGGACATGTGAGTGCGCTCACGAGCACAAACCTTAGTCTGTCTTATGTGTGGGGCGCACAGGAACACAAACACACACATTTGACATTTTGGGATTGCTTGTTTTGGTCGACTTGAGGCAGCAACCCCACCTGTGGCGATGACTCTGTTTTGGGTCCTGACTTGTCACACTGTGTGAGAGGCGTCGGGAGGAATTCCTGAGGCCAAAACCGGCCCTGTTTAGCCCCACAGTATGCCTGTTTGTAATTGGCCAAAACACCAGGAAGCCTATGGCCATTTGTCAGCTTGAATAATTGATACTTGGTGGTCAAAACGAGTAAACACACTGGCACCGCTTCTCCTTTCTTTTTCTTTTTTTCCTCTTCTTTTTTTTTAAAAACAGAACTCACCACACGTATGATACTATAAATTACGCATTCCATTTCGTTCAGATTAAGATCTAAAAAGGCAGACCCACGTACCATTAGCCCTACTAATCAATTAGGGGACGTATAGAAATGAGTAAAGATACACGCCAACAGAGATTAAATTGGGGAGATAGCCAGTCAAATTAACTGCTGCTTGTTAGGGAGGAGAAGATGAGATTCTTGTCTGCTGTTTTCTTGTTAATGCGGCCTTCATTAATGACACGCTCACTTTTCATATTTCCATCACGCTGAGTGAATCACAAGCCATTAAAAAAAAAAAACAGAAAAAAACTTTCCTATTTAGCAAAGACTGATCAGACACACGCAACTGTGTAAAAAATCAGTCAAAACTCCTTTCCCACAATCCCTCGCTCCGCGGCGTGCCCTTTTCATGCCGCGCAGTCAAGAGACGGGATGGTCGTGATGAGTGCCTTTTGTTTCAGTCACTTTTTCTCCATTTCCTTTTCTCATGTCCTAATTAACTCCCTTTTGTCTCACTCTGTTTTCCAAATGAGTGCTGTGATTCTCTATCTCGCCGTTATTTTTGTTGCTAATAAATGAAGGTTGAGCATGCGTCGCCTTTTAATTAGTTGGAGCAACAACGCAAAGACTGCAGCATTTTTTCGGCCGTGGTTCATTTTGGTGTGACTCAGGGAGGGAGAGAGAGGGAGAGAGAGGGAGAGAGGGAGAGAGAGAGGGAGAGAATGCACAGCCAGAACCCAGCGGCTCCCTATAGAGAGAACATAAGCTGCATTGCGGGACTGCAGAATATTCTGCCTGGCTTCTAATGCCAGATTAACGATGGCAAACCATTGTGTTTCATGGCATGGCGTCAGTATGCGATCACTGTGTGCGCACGCGGCCCGATGAGCCCGTCACTGGCCTGGAGATGGGCGAGAGGTGCGCTGCGGTCTGAGTGTCTGTGTTGGGAGCGACACACTTGTTTACATTGACCGAGTACGATATCGCAATTTGTGTCATCAGTGAAGTAGAACATAAGTGCATGTAAGCACCGTGTGTATATGTGTGTCTCTGTAGGAGACCGAACGTTCAATAAAAGTGGATTTTGGATCGTGACGGTCCACTTGGGGTGTAAAGCGAAGCGGTAATCTACGCTGCATCATTGTCGAATGTCGTCAAATGTGCACGTCCGCGCCCGAGTCTCTCCGTAAATGCGTCCCTGTCGTTACGGACCGATCAGACCAGAGTGGGAGTGGACTTCATGAGAGGCAGGAGGCCTTACAGTAAGACTGCATGACAGTCAGTGTCTATTTTATCATAATCTGTAAAACAAAACCTCAGTCGAAAACCTCTAATCCTCAACCAGAGCCACGTTATCCTCCACATACCATGAAGCCCTGCGATTGTTCCTCACACAACCCAAATGTGAAATTTTGAACCTGATCTAAACCCACGTGCCCCTTGGAAATGGCGTCCTAATCCAGCCGAGCCCGGTGAAATATAACCCCGACACAGAGCCTGATAGCCACACCTGGATTATGTTTCAGGAAGCCACAATGAAAATGGATATTAGTATTAGATATTCATACTTGTCCCACGTTAAAGTACCGCAAAGATCCCAAAATGGATTTCTAAAATTCAAATAAGAACAAAGGAATCTGGATTGGACGTGATCGTTCCCTTCAAAATAAAACCTGCGCTCACGTCCCTATTTGTATGCAAAACGGAAGCGGGACGTGGAACGCACGCGCACAAATAACCTAGAACGTCTGCTTCCTGTTTGGCGTGCGCGGCGTAACGGGTAGAAACTTTGAATACATATGTATACGGTGGAATAATACGGCATGTATATGCATTTGGTTCCATCCCCTGCATGCACTTTGATGTATGCATCAGTGCGGAGGGTACACATCTCCTACAAGTGTAGCGCTCTCCTAACATCGTCGTGCACAAATTGCGCGTCTGTGTGTTTGGGCGATGCACGTGCGTATCAGCATCCGAGCCGCATTTGCAATTCGCAATAACTTCCCCCGTGCTTTGTGGCAATCTCTGCCTACTTACTCTGTTCTCTTTTTTCCTCTGTGCATTGTTTTGGCCTGCAGCTATTGTATCTGTTTAGATTGACTGGTGGTTTGGCTTTACCTCTTGGCTTCAGGATGGGAAACGGGGAGCAGGGGAGGAGGGGGTTAGATAACAGAGACAGACAGCGTCTTGATCACCCTCACTACCCCTTACCAAACTTACTGCACAATTTACACCCCCTCCACACAAATAGGACGTGTTCATTTCGTTTCCTCTTTATCTCCTCTGTCTCTCGCAATCTCGTCTCTCTCTCCTTTGCGAGCGTTCCCTGTCACTCAACCTTTTCTTTTCTCTCTTTTCCCCCACCTCATTCCATACGCCTCGGTTTTCTCTCTCTCTCTCTCTCTCTCTCTCGGTCTGCCTCTCCTCATCTCGCCCCTCTCAGGTTTAGCAGAGAGGAGGAGTGCCCGTGATTAGGAGGCGTTAGAAAGAATGGACATGCTGTTCCCATAACCGCCCTGTGCTGTCAACACCAGCTTTGGTGGAATGGAATCAGATTTTTTTTTTTTTTTTTTTAAGTCAGTATGTGTGTGTGCAAGAAGGAAGGGGTCAATTAGGAGGAGTGTAGCCCCCTAGCACCAGTGAGACACAACTCTCTTGCCTACAACTGTAAAGTCAGTTTGCCCTTCAGCTGAACTTTGGTTCACTCCAGCTCAGCAGACGGAGATGAGAGGAGGTGAATTGGGGAGAAATCGGGGAAGGGGAAGGACTGACTCAGAGCGGTGGAATTAATACCCCCCGCTCTCC
>OMNV01026858.1:0-10010 GCA_900303265.1 Brotula barbata | reverse complement strand
AGAAAAAAAAAAGGGAAAAACAAAGAATTTCAGTAGTTCCAATGTCAAAAATGGATATCATCAATTTTTTTTCAATATTTTTCAATAACCTTCACTAAGGTCAACAGTGATGAGGTATCCCTAAATACACCCCTACAATAAAAAAATAGATTGCATAATATTTATAAAAACTGAGAATGTTGACTTTTGCAAAAAAAACTAATTTAACAAAACAAAAAGTGTCACATCTTTCTCCTTTTCAATTACCAACTGACATCTTATTTTGAAAGGCAACCACATGTAAGAAAAGCAATGTCTAATAATAATGATCCAATTATTAGAAGACACTCACACACACTTAAACACTCACACACACATACATATCCTCACACACATAAGTATATCCTCAAACACACGCACTGTATATCCTCACATATACGTATATCCTCAAACATACTGTACATTTATCCTCACATATGTATATCCTCACACATATCTATATCCTCACACACGCACACATCCTCACTCATATCTATATCCTCACACATATCTATATCCTTACACACATATGTACTGTATATACTCACACACCTATATCCACACACACACACATCCTCACACACGTATATCCTCACACATACGTATATCCGCACACACATATATCTTCACACATATGTATATCCTCACACACATATCTATATCCTCACACACATCTATATCCTCACACACATATGTATATCCTCACACACATCTATATCCTCAGACACATATGTATATCCTCACACACATACGTATATCCTCACACACATACGTATATCCTAACACACATACAGTACATATCCACACACATACACACACTACACACACAGTCTCTCTCTCTCTCTCTCTCTCTCTCTCTTGCATTCAGTCCCTCATATTTTCATCCTTTTACTTTGACATTCTTATTGATGTTATTGTTTCTGCTAACGTTTGCCATTCATATTAATGCAGCCATGTTATTTTCTTTATGTCGTTTTTTAATGATTTAGTTGGAGAATCAAATAGGCCCACCGGACTTTCTCCATCTCCCTGCTTTGTATATATAATCAGTTATCTTGTCATGTTTGTGTATTTCTTTTTTATTGTGCGAATAAATCAATAATAATTGACAAAAGCACCACATTGGAAATATGAGCTTGTATTAATTGCGTTTTTTTTGGCATCTTTTGAAACAATTTATGCACTTTATGTAAATAATAAAGAGTAAACCGGACTCGTTCTTGTGTCGTTGTTCACAGCATGAAAAACTCAAATAACCCTTTTTTATGACAAGGACTTTCATTTAATCTGGATTTATGCTTTGGAATGGGGGAAAAAAAAATCAAGTATTTTGTTTAAAATGCAGAGAATTGCGGTGGTTTGGTCTCAATCAATGACTTGGTCGGTGCCTGTTTGTGTTTCCTTCTGATATGTGGAACGGCCTGAAGTGATCATTACAGCATTTATTCATTGTGTCTGCCGTGGACGATTCTGCTCAATCGCTAATTTCATAAACCACTGAGATGAGGATATTTCATTAATAAAAAACACCACGAAAAGGATACGTGCGCTGCTGCTGATGCTGATATCGCATCGAGCGAAGAAAGTGAACGACGGACCGAGAAACAAGAGCAAAAGCCAACGAGCGGGAGGATAGGAGAGCGTCCGCGTTACCTTATGTTTTCAAGCCGATCGGCGTCGCAAGAAGTCTTCCGCACGCAAAACAAGACACGCCGAGCCATTTTTATTCGTGACAGCCGAGACGGCGAGATTGACTTTTTTCATTTAAGCAAAAGAGCCCACGCCTCTTCTGCACCGCGCGCTCCTTCGGCCCTGGCGCGGTGCTAAATCTAAATGCCGAAAGTGAAACTTCACTGGATGGTATTAGACTTCCTCTTATTGCGCCGCCTCCTCTCGGCCGCCGCTCTCTTTGTACCCGCGTCCGCGTTGCAAAGCTATAAATAGGGATCCTCAGAAAGGCGAGGTAATAAAAGTGTCCCGGCCCTGCGCGATGAAGAATGATGCCTTTGCTGTTAAGTTTCTCCATTGGGCTGATGTATCATTGAGCCGGAGCTCTCATTATCAACTCAGAGGATTATGGGCCCTAACTCTCTCCGAGGGAGGAAACGACTGCACTTCTTGGATGTGGTGTAATTCACCTGCGCGCAGACTTACTGCCTGTTGAAAACGGCCATATCCAGTATTCTGCATTCCCCCGTTCTACCCGCCTGCCCTTCCCCCTTTACTTCTTCCTGCCATTTTCCCGTGTTTTTTTTTTCTGACTGGTTTCTTCTCCCCTTTTCTCAAGCCGTTCTCGATCCGCCCTGGCTTGCGTCGCGTTCACAAATCCTTCCTGGACCTGGAGGAGCGGCGGAGTCTGGTTCAGCGTTCCTTAAGCCGACCCGTCTCAGTCAAATCTACCTCGTGGCGACGGATCGTTCTGCCGGTTCCACAAAGGACAAAAGCGAGCGATTTGCTGAAATTTCATCACCGACTGATCGCTGTGGGAACGCGTCAGAAACAGGTGATTTTCTTTTCAAGTTCGAAGACCCGCGTTCCTTTGCGTTCATCCGTGTGGACTCGAGCGATTCTCGTGTCGTATCGGGACTCGTTTGTTGTATTTCATTTCCTGTCATGCGCCTGGTACTTTGAGGAGAGGGAGTTTCTCTTTGAACCTTTTGACAGATTGAAACCAAAATAAGTTTGTGTAGCATCATCAACGTTACGATGCGATTTTTCGGAGGAATCTCGTACTCCGTGATGGAGATGTAATATAATGTGAAATAATGATAATACAATGGTCAGTATTTTGCCTTTGTGGGTGTTTAGGAGCATCGCTAAGGTATCTTTTGCGTTCTGGTTGTATTGGTAGTAGTATCACAATGGTACGATGTGTGGCGTTCCAATCTTTGACCCAGTATCCATCTCTACTTCTCACTCAGTTCCGATAGTACTCCATATAACTTTGAGCTGTACACTGGAAAAGTACTTCAAAAGTCTGACTTGGCCAACACGGTCATAAATTGGAAAGTTGTTCTCTGCCTGACTCAGCCTGCGTCCAACCACTACAGGCTTTTACTGTCTTTTTTTTTTTTCAATAATTGGTACAACGGCATCCTTTCAACTTAACCCACCTCAACAGGAGACCGATGCAACCAACTATCAGGCAGCAACATGACGTCCGATGATGATCTGAAGAACGCAGACCTTGGCTCTTTTCCGGAGACTCAAACTGCTGTTGACTCGGTAATGACCGTGTAGCACACACAGCTGACGGGGCCGCCGTTCCACCTAATGGATGAACCGCTGGTGACACGGAAAAGGGCCGTAGCAGTGTTGACTTGTATTAGGTCTGAATGTGGGAAGAGTGTGGAGTCCAAGAGCGGCCATCTTGTTTCTGTTTTTTTTACAATCAGCGAAATAATTTCCACATCACAAGTTTGGTGGTGATCAAATTGATCTATTTGTTGGAGCAGTACCCTCAAAATACAAACTAAATTTCTTTCTTTTAGAGATGGTCTCTAAAGCAAACGTTTGAGCCCATGCTGTGTACAGATGCTTCTAAAGTCACGTTATCCTTTCATTCAAGATTTTGGATGTTATCATTTAAGAAGGAGGGATCCAAGGTCCCAGCAGGAACCGAGCCAACCGGGATCTAAACACGGATCTGGTTCGATCAAGGCCGCTATAAATGGCTCTAACTTTATGAGAAAAGGTTTGATTTCCAGCTAAATGGGCACAGACGGCCTAAAGAATGAATGGAACTTTTCACCGTGAGAAAAGGAAGAAATAGAATCAGAACAGAAACTTTTTGGGATGATTCGTGAATTTAAACATACATTACACATAAATACTGTACTACTAATACTGTGTGTAATATATATTTTATCTTTCTTTACAGTACAGATAATGCTACACACAATTTAGTTTTTTGTTGCGTTTAGGAAACAGTAATGGTGATGATGATGATGATGATGATGATGATGATGATGAACACGATGACGTAAAATGTGGAAAACATTCATCCACAAAAAAATATGCAAATGTACCCTTTCTTTTTGAGTGCAGCAACCCAAAACAGTCGAGTGACGAATTCCAAACACACAACCTCAAAACGCAAACACGTCTATATCGTTCCGTGTTCCTCCGTTTCATCCTCTAGGTCTACAGAAACGAAATAGGGAAAACTAATACATGATTAGATTATAAAAAACACATTTGTCCGCTTCATAATTTCTCTCTATATATATATATGAATCAAAAATTGCCTTTGTCCCCGAAATCTATCCTATCATCCGATGTTGCGGTGCACACGCACCACATGACCGTCTCACCCATATCTCGGGATATTGCCTCTTCAGTTCAATGGCAACATAAATTGAACAAAACGCCTCACAAAACACTACCTCCCAATCATATTTACCGGAGTTCAGCTGGAGATTACATCGCAGAAATCTCATACAGGCATTATGATGAAACTGTCAAACCCATCCTACCTGTCAAATCCAAACCTGTGAACCAGAATAGCCTCACAGCTTTCAAGGCAAAAACAAATTATTTACATCTGGTGCGTGCTGCATCTGTCCCTAGCTTTATATTTCACCGCTGAAAACTGCAATTGAGTATTATTGAGTACACACGGGAGCGGCGCCGGATGATATTTTGTAGTAATTCCTTGGAAAATATGTACTAGATAAATAAAAATTACATTCAGGCCTTAAAAGTGCCCATTAGAATGTGTTTACTGCCGTAATTCACAGCACAGAGCGAAGATGTGTCAGTTGCTTAAGTTGTAGACGCACACCGACGTGTTGCGTTTGTGTTCTTTTCATTTTAAAGTAAATAAGTAGAATAAATCAATCGTGCTGATTTTCGTGATTTGAATTCCAAATGAGCAAGCGTTTGTTTGAAGCGGGAGATCCGTTTGTCCATTGGTTCGGTCGTCCTGCTGCATTACGATGGTTTCCGTCTCCCCGCACACCGGCGTTTGAGTAATGGGTGCTCTGAGTAATACCTACTCAAAGTAATTACATGTAATAACAGAAAGGACTCCGAGAGAACATGAGTGTGCCGCACGCTTCACAAATTGTTTTAGTGAGAAAAATGTCCCGCAGTCTCGTTTCTAATCCACATGTGGCTCCGCATCAGAATATATTCAGATAATAGGCGTAATTTTTACTGACTGTCTGATGGAGCTCATGAGTTTGTGTGAACATGAGTGAATAATTACTATTAATTACAGTTTCTATGACTGTCGTGTAAATGCACCGCGTTTGATGACAGTTCAGGAGTTGGTTTGAGAGGACTGGCACACTGCTGATTACTTGGTCTCCACCCACCACGGGCTGTCAATCTGGGGGAGACAGTGAAAACAGGCCAAGACGGGTTGAGGCTCATCCAAATATGATATAAATATGGATGGACGGATGAATAAATAAATGGATGGGTGGATAAATGATGGACGAATGGATGAAGCATGGAGGAATGATGGATGAACAGATGGGTGCACTGTATGGAAGGATGGATGGATGAACGAATGATGGATGATGGATGAATGAATGAATGAATGAATGGATGGCTGGATGAATGGTGGATAAATGATGATGAATGGACAGATGTATGTAAGAATGGATAAATGGATGACTGAGTGGATGGATGGATGAATGATAGATGGATGGATGGCTGAATGGATGGATGGATGACAATGAATGAATGGATGATGATGATGGATGAATCGCTGATGGATGATGGATGGATGGATGAATGTATGGATGGATGGATGGTTGAATGGATGATGGATGGATGATGGATGGATGGAAGAATGAATGAATGGATGGATGAATGAATGTATGGATAGATGGATGGATGAATGAATGAATGGATGGATGGCTAAATGGATGGATGGACAAATGAATGAATGGATGATAATGATGGATGAATGGATGATGGATGGATGGATGGATGATGGATGGAAGAATGAATGAATGGATGGGTGAATGAATGGATGGATGGATGGTTGAATGGATGAGTGAATGAATGGATGGATGTTGAATGGATGAGTGGATGGATGGATGGATGGATGGATGAATGGATGGATGGATGGATGGATTGATGGATGGATGGATGGGTGTGGCCTATGTGGCCCACAGTCAGATTAATCACCAAAGACCCAAAGATGAATAAAAGCAAGAACAGAAGTTTGTGGTGTGGGATCATGAAATAATTCCTAATTCTGACTAGATAATTAATAATCATTATCTTCTCCTTCTAATAGCTGTAAAATGGTTATTCTTTCATGACGTTTATTGAAAAATTCTAAAGAAACGTCCAAATGTTTCCAAAGATGCCAAACATCAGAAAGCATCCGGAGGAAATGTGTATCAAATAACACCCAACATGGATTAAAATACAGATCATTTTCGGGGAAATTGAAAATATCATAGACTACACAGACTTTAAAAGTTTTTCATGCATTTTGTACCTCGTATACTGAATTACTAATGGGTCACTAATGTAGAAACTTCTATTGAATATATCTACAGACCACTAAATAACCTTGAACAAGAGTTGATAATAAAACGAAAAGAATCTCGATGAAAGCTGATTTATTTTTAATAATTCCACTCGAGTGCCATCACTGGTACTCGTACACAATTCAAGTACTCTCTCTGCAACAACCAGATCAATACCGAACGTATTGATCTTTGGTCTAACCCTCCACCATTGGTAAATAATTGAGTAGCAAAGAAACAGGTCCGAAGATGATTGCAATTGTGTTTGGATGTATAGAAATAAAGGCATTGTTTCTGTTTCGTGTTTTCATCGTCCAGGTTCTGGATCTGGACAGGAGACCCGTACGGCCGCCTCGGTCCCCTTCAGCTATCAGATGGCTGGTGATGACCAGCTTAAACACGAGTCTCTGTGGATGAACACGCTACAAAATACACATCTATAAAGACAATTGTTGCCTCTGACGTCTCTCAAATACTCTCTCTCGCTCTCTCTCTCTCTCTCTATCTCTCTTTCTTTCCCTTGCATGCAAATACAGGCGATGGATCAATCTTCGAAAATTGGATGGATGGCCCACCAGGATTCTGCTGACTAAGGTGCCGCCAAATATGGTGAGTTATTGGGGAATTATGCTGGGTTGCCACTCTATCTAGAGCGGTGATCCACTTTGTCAATCCTGATCTTTAGCTGCTGTCACCACAGTACCACCCAGTCGGCGCCAGTGACCCGGGACGCTCACGGATACACAGCAGATTGTCACTTCCAGGCGTGATAAATGCATTCCAATGAGTTCGGTCCTCGCTTATCGAAATCAATGCGAGCGGCTTCGAAAGTTGCAATTTGGAGATGAGTTTCGGCGTTTCAGTCTAAATACAATGGGGAAGATTGGTGCACTTTGTGAATCGACGTCGATATTGGATGTGGGGAAGCAAAGACGCGTGCAAGTGTGGGGCCGGAGACGCACTGGGACTCCTTTTAACGCCTGGTCATTTCCATATGTCCCCTTTACTCTCGTACCCATCCATCACATTTCTCTCAGGGCAAGGCAGCTGTCCTGCTCTAGAGCATATTCACAGTTCAGCAGCCCATCAAATTGCACCAAATACACTCGTCCTTAAGTCAACATGGGGCACGGAGGGAGGGGTGGGTGGTTTTACAGTGTGCCATCAAATAAATCAGGATGCATTCTGGGGAAATCGGACAGCCAGCACACAAAGAAAGGAGAGAATTTTGAGGGAAATCTAATATGGCAATGTAAGGTTACTGTAATTGTACTGAAATCCCGCATAAGGTGGTGGCCACGAGCCATGAGATAACTTTTGTTGTGATTTGGCGCTATATAAATAAAATTGAATTGAATTGAATTGAATTGGTGGTATTGGCACGTTAAAGGAGGAAACAGACAGGCATTACACAGGACGACTCAGTTGGGGTCCTTCATGCAAGGTCAAGCTGGCTATAGTCAATAGGCTAATTCCATTTGTGAATACCAAGTGTATTTATGTGTTTTAGCAGCTGTAAATCTGTTACACAATCATAAATATGTTTAAGATATATTTCGGTGTCTCACGAACATGCTAACGATGCTCTAAGTTATTGAGGACGATTGTTTGTAAGTGGACTTCAGCCACTAAACCGTTTTGCATAACACTGCTAATGCTAACGCGCTAACATGCTAACTTGCGCTAGCGTGCTAAGCTAATTTGGTCAACGTGATAGTTTGTATTGATTTATGGTCGATTTTCGGTCATATTTACTCACTGTTGTATTTCACATAGCATAAAAATACAGTCTTATGTACAAAGAAGCGGTTATTCTTCAGCAAAGTCCAATAGTTTAGGTGGAATCAAGACCTCTGCTCCTGTGTCGATCTCCCATTGTAGATGAGGAGCAGGTACACAGATAATGAATCATCTCAGTCTTCATGAATTTTTAACAGTAAAGGATGCTATGAATTTTTCAAATCACAACTATTCGAGAATTTGTGAGGTGTTAATGCCCTTATTGGATGGTTTATCCATTTATTCATGCTGTACGAATGCCAGAAGACCCATTAAATGTGTCCAAAGTCCGTTGCATAACTGAAAAGTAAAAATATTCAAATATTTTAACTTCATTGTACAGTTGTGACCTTTATTTCCTTACAGGTCTCTCACTTTTATATCTGAAGTTCTAAGGTTTTGAGCTTACTTTGTGGAATGCTAACTTTTTTCTTTTCAGAGCATTTTTATAAAAACTTTTTTTTTTTTTTTTTCTTTCTCAGTCTAAGAAGCTGTTTCACCACGATTATTATTTTTATGACTACTATTATGACAGCACAGGGTAGCCCGCGCTTTCGTGCAAGCGCGTGAGAAAACGATGCCGTGAACGCGAATGTCACAGCCGTCCACAAGGTTACAGAGGACGTGGGATAATCAGCTCTCGGCATCCAATGGGAAATCAGACATGAAGGGGCCGTATCATCGGAGGGAAGAGATTCATTAAAAGATGCCTCGGAGGACGGCTTTACGACTGATATTAGTATTCAAAGATAGCGATACGTTTGTCGTGATTTACCACATCTGTATTTTCATCCACAACATCTGCAGTCAGATCTGATTCTCTCATACCGTTTGTTGTTTGTTTGTTTTTCCTTTTGAGAGGTTTATGACTCTTTTTTTTTTTCCTTTTTTTTTTCTTTTTTTTCTTTTGGATTTGATTGAGCCTTTGTTCTCTGCGGGCATGTTGATTTTTTTTTTTTTTTTTTTTTTACTTGAGAGTGGCTTGTTAACCCACTCAGCCAGCACACGAGTGCACTTTATTTAATGCATAGCGGTGGCAACTAGCCAGCCGCTGCACATTTTTATATTAAGGACGGCCTCACTCAAACCACCGCTATTAAAAGCTCCCAGCGCCTACTTTTGCATTTGCTTATTATACCTTGATCAACCTGTGATGATCTTGGCGTCTCCAGATAGGTTTTAGAGTCCGTCTGAATACAAATGGATATTAACGTCGTGCACAGGAAGCAACTCAGGGCTAAACCATCTTATCGTGCTGCACGACAAAAGCTGGAAATCAAATAGAATTACAGAATAATAAGTAATAATAAGTAAGTAATAAGTTATTATTATTATTATTATTATTATTATTATTAATAAGGTTATTGTTATTTTTATTTTTTATTGTTTTTATTATTATTATTATTATTATTATTATTATTATTATTATTTTTATTACTATCATTATTATTATTATTATTATTATTATTGCTATGGTTATTGTTATTTTTATTTTTATTTTTATTGTTGTTATTATTATTGTTATTATTATTATTATCACTATCATTATTATCATTATCACTATCATTATAATTATTATTATTATTATTATTACTATCATTATTATTATTATTACTATCATTATTATTATTATTATTATTCCTATATTATTGTTATATTATTATCATTATTACTATCATTATTATTACTATTATAATTCCTATATTTATTGTTAGATGTATT
>OMNV01026857.1:0-10083 GCA_900303265.1 Brotula barbata | reverse complement strand
ATGATCCATCAGTCATATCAATGATCCATCAGTCATATCAATGATCCTTCAGTCATATCAATGATCCATCAGTCATATCAATGATCCATCAGTCATATCAATGATCCATCAGTCCTATCAATGATCCTTCAGTCATATCAATGATCCATCAGTCATGTGAATGATCCTTCAGTCATATCAATGATCCGTCAGTCATATCAATGATCCATCAGTCATATCAATGATCCTTCAGTCATATCAATGATCCATCAGTCATGTTAATGATCCATCAGTCATATCAATGATCTGTCAGTCATATCAATGATCCATCACTCATATCAATGATCCTTCAGTCATATCAATGATCCATCAGTCATATCAATGATCCATCAGTCACATTTATTGATCCATATTTACGCACCAAACGCATGAAGGCTGCAGAAGATAAATAAATTATCAAAGTGTAGCATTAAGCAATGGTGCCAAAAAAATAACAACAACGACAGCAACAACAAATAATAGGAAAGGAAATGGAAGATGGTTGAACTCACTTGAGACCACTGAACGTCAGTAGGTAATCATAGCTATTAAATTTTCTCTTTTCATGGTTGATATGGTTGAATTTCTCTTATATTGCACTGAACCTCCTAATAAAGACATAAGGATGAAAACCTTTTGTCCTATGTGGTTTATAAACACAGTGCACTTGAGAAATATTTAATTTGGTCAAAATTATCATAAAAATTGTGCAATTAATTTGTGATTAATTGCAACTAACTATACAAGACATGATGAAATGAAATGATCTTTAAGTGTTTGTCGGTCCAAATGAAAACACATTCTCAGTATTTTTGCCTTCCCTTGGGACAAAGGCTTTGTTCTTCAGCATATATGTCCATGCAATGGCTCAGTAGTCAAATAAAGCTAATCCTGTCTGTTAAACTAAACCTCTGCATTTGTTATTGTAAATAGCAAGTGTCAAATGTTTGTACAAGAGCAGCATCTTAAAGATATCACAAACAAATTAGTCATGTAAATCCCGGCACTGCTGACGTTCTGTTTGTTTTCCTCCACAGGAGCGACCAGTTGAACGTCGGCGACTACATCAAGTCAGTGAACGGCATCAATCTGACCAGGCTGCGCCACGAGGAGATCATCAGCTTACTGAAGAACGTGGGAGAGCGAGTACTGCTGGAGGTGGAGTATGAATTGCCCCCTGCAGGTGAAGACATGAATCAGACTATTTGCCTGTAAATTTGGTGATTGGATTGAAAAACCCAGTGACAGCACCGATATAAATTTACCACTAGAGAAATGTAATCCATTTACCAAAATCAATCATGGAATGTCTCTCTGGCGACGATAGCACAGACCATGGTGGAAATATGATGATGTTGATCAGGAGAGGAAGATTAGATGCCGTATTTTGAAATATTTCGGGGGAACACGATACCCGGCAAACACAACGGTCCTGCTGGGGAGCATGACGTGCTCTCCCAACAACAATGGTTGAACCACTCGCTGACATTTTCAGGTCATTTATGTCTATGAATCCAATTTTTTGAACACTGACCATATGTGCACACAAATGATAAAAAAAAAATCACAACATTTAATCTAATCTAATTGCCTGAGCATCACTTTAAGACAGTTGGATTTAGAAGTTGACTTTTAGCTGTTACTGTAAAAAGGAGATGTTGTAATTCAGAGGACTTCCAGGTCTCATTAAATGAAGAACATAACCCAGGTGGTCTACAGGGGGACGTGGATAGATACTGTCCTTACCGGGTGTAAGTTCCTTCCCGTGGGTATGAAACCCTCTTATGTAACACAAACTGTACATACTGCTGAATATAAAAGTTTATAAGCCAAAATCCTAATGCTCTCTCTCTGTCTCTCTCTGTCTCCCTCTCTCTCTCTCCCTCTCCCTCCCAGCACCAGACAGCACCTCAGGGGTTCTATCAAAGACAATTGACATTTGTTTGCACAAAGAGGGAAGCAGCTTTGGTTTCGTCATGAGAGGTAATCGCTGACACTAAAGAAAACAACTTGGCAGGCAAAGGTTATGTGAATTTTGTGACACATTGCCCCCCCCAAGCCCATTAGTCAGACTAAGATACGATCCATCGTGTAAACACATGCAATAATCTGATTAAGACCTTAATCAAATTACAATTAGTCTGGTTTAACGCGGTGATCCAGGATGATATTAGGATGGCTGTATAAATATGACAGATTTAGCCACAAAGCTAATTAACACCTGTAGTCCCTGTTAAGTACAAGTATTTAATGCACCAGATGTAGTGTAATAGAATGTAACTTTATCTCATCAGTCAGGTAGCCAAAACCATAGTAGTGGCTGAACTCGTCTGACCCCAGTGAACACTTGAATGCAACATGGATGATGCTCTGCTCTTCTTCTAGGTGGTACCCATGAGGACTGGCACAAGACACGCCCCCTAGTGGTCACGTACGTCAGGCCAGGAGGCCCTGCAGACAGGTAATGGTTAACCAAATACTTACTGCATTACCGTCCAACCACAGTACTGTTCTGTTATAGCGCCACCTATTGTTGGAGTTGTGCACATACGCTCAGACCGTACCTGGGATCACACGGTTCAAGTTTTGCATTGATTTGATCAACAGTTGATCAGTTATGCCTGTTTCTGTGACAGCTAGTATTCACCGTATGTTTTGAAAATGCATTGCAATAAAGTGTTTGGCTTGGTTGTGCTGTTATGTGCAAAATTGGTGATGATGGGATGAAGTTTGAAGGGGGAGTGGTCAAAAACTGTTGCAAAATAGTGAGGAAATCCACTCCAGCATCAATGGCCATTGTTACATATATAGAGGTGTCATGACGCAGAGAATCTTGGGAAAAAAAATCATTGATGTACGATTTGTTGCCCGAGGCAGCCATCTAACTGTACTATCTTTCTGTTATCCTGTGTCCGTATGTGTTCGATTTTACTTGCTCTGTTGTTTTCGGTTTTCCGTCTGACCTCATTGTCTCACCTGTTCCTCTTTGCTCGTTTTCTTCAGTTTGTTGTGAATTTGTCTCTGATGATTCCTCCCTGTGAGCCTTTTCCCGTCTCCTATCCACTCATATTTGAACACTGTTTGCCGTGTCTTTCTACTTTTTGCCATTTTTCCAGTTTAATTCTAGTTGGTGTCTTGGGCTGTGATCCTCATTTGGATCCTTGCCTCTAACCTGACAATAATTTTTTATTCCTCCCTTGATTTTATTTCACGTTCTGTCCCTGTCGCACCCTACAAATAGATCGAAAAACCACACAGACAGTGTTGGAGTAGAGAGGAGCGGGTAGCTCCAAAAGCTGTGATGTGTATAAAAACTAAACATCCTTAGACTGACTGGCCTACTTTGACTTACAGCTCAGTGACTTCACTCAGATTTGTCTGTGTCCTCATGCAAATAAAGCCCAAGGATAACGCTCCCGTTTCCTGTCACTGGTTTGGTGACAGTTATTCCTTCCTCACAGTTGATTCAGCTCCTATCTCTGTAATGTGGCTGTGTGTTCTCAGGCTCACACTGAAGTCCATTTAGGATGTATGTCCCTGATAGGTACATTTTTGCATTACAAATCACCCATTCACCGTCTGATACACGGTTGTTGGGATTCAGCGAGGTCAGGCTTCAGCGTCTTAACCTTTCAATTACAAGATGATCGCCCTACATCCCAAGCCGTGCTGTCCTAATGTAGTGACGGCTCTGTATTACTCACACTCGCGGAGAAACCATTAATAAGCTCCTAATGCAGCCATCTGCATGAAAAATTAATTTCTGAAATGCTGCGTGCCCATTTTTGGAGGAAAAGAATGATTGTCTGAAATGTTCAACCCGTTCGGAGCCTCTAAAATATAGAACGTCTAGTCTGTAGTTTAGTTTCGTGTCAAATAAGGACTTTGGTAATTAATGAAAAATAGGATAATAATAGAGAATATAGTAATATATAGTAATAAATTGAATGAAACAAAGATAGAAACAAAATGGTTTGTAAATGAATAGATTATAGGAGGGAAAGAGAGGAAAAAGTCTTCAAACAAGCAGGATGATGAGGAGATAGGGATGATGAAGATGAAGGAACAATTAACTGTAAACATGATACTTTCATGTTTCCTGTATAGTGTTCTTTTTAACGTTTTTATATTTTGAATGGACCCGTATGGATCCATGTTATTACTTCCACAGCACAAAGGCAGAAGATCTGCACACCACAGTCAAATCTAAACACGTCATTCTGATGTAATCTGCTGCAAAATCATTACATTTTGTAAAAATGTCAGTCACAAATGTCACAACTACAGTAAAGAATGTTTAACTCGAACCTGTTTAAATAGGTCAAGTTATCCAATATTAGAGTAGTGCGCCGCTCCCCCAGGAATATCTGAACATATATGATACAGTCTTACAGTAATAAACAAATGTATTTAAATTTGTAACACATTTACACTCATGGCATCATTACTTTGTATCATAACAAAATGCCAATACAGCGATTGACTTTGTGATAACTCTTATGGGAGATAACTCGAATGCGACATAACCGTTCAGAATTTTATAACAATATACAGAGAACGTGCAGTGAATCAAACACACTTGCTTGTTCTCATGATATGTTCTCCTGTTCGTATGTGTGTGTGTGTGTTTGTATGTGTTTACAGAGAGGGGACGCTGCGTCCTGGTGATCGTCTGCTCAGCGTGGACGGCGTGCTGCTGCACAATGCCAGCCACAATGACGCACTCAGCGTGTTGGCTCAGTGTGGACAGGAGGCGCTGTTTCACATAGAGTATGATGTCACTATAATGGGTGAGTGGATGAGTGTGACCCCCCCTCCCCCCATGCACACACACAAACATACAGAGACTCCAAAATGAAAGGGAGCTGGAGGCAAACGTTTCTGAATGTAATAAATGTTAGTAAAATGAAGTACCATTTATTTGTTTTGTTTTTTTGTGCTGATGTTGGAGATTGTTTTTGTTTCCACTGCCTCAGGTCGAGTCTTCCTTCTTGGTGTTGTTTTACTCACACTATCTTTCTAAAAAGTTATCTGAGGGATGCACGACACACATGTGTACGGGCTGCAGAACAACAGTGATGAAAAGACACAAAAACACAAAACAAACCTGAGCCTTAGGAATAAACTCCTAAAGCTGCACCAGGTATGGTCAAACTACGGCCCGCGGGCCACTTACATGCATAAATTGGACTTTTTACTCCGGCCCGTCGAATATTAGTACCAAATTATAGTAAAGACCGCATTCATTTTGCCTTTTGCCTGCAATGCCCGGCGTTCCAGTTGATCCCACTAGATGGCGCACTCCAGACATAATTGACCTTTGTTGGAGTCCGGTCTATCCTCTTTACTTCACCTTTACGGCAAAGGTGAATTAGAAGGGCAAAGGGCATCCTGAGCCCTTCCGTAAAAATGAGTGGACCAAAGAAAAGAATAGCCGAGAGTGAGTGCTGAGTGTTTAATAAGGAGTGGAAAACTAAATATTTTTTTCATCGAAGTCCGACCAACGGCTGTATGTCTTATTTGCCAAGAAACGGTTCCGGTTTTCAAAGAATACAATATCAGCCGCCACTTTTCCACCAAGCATGCTAACTGTGCTAGCAAGCAGTCAACGTAAGAACGGGCGGCTACTGCTCAGAAACAGCGCCGAGCGATCTTCAGCGTGACTCCGTCTTAAAAGGAGAAGTCCAACTCTCTTTAACTCCATGAGTTTTATGCTTCACTACGCGAAGCCGCGTTTCCAAACACTCGGAAGATGGCTCAGAGGATGCTGCTGTCGTTTGGCTGTGGCTACGCGTGTGAGCAGACGTTCAGCGTGATGACGTCAACAAAGCCTCGCCACAGATCCCAGTTAACTGATGGACGCCTCACATCTGTCCTGAGAATCGCCACAACCGAACTGACACCAAACTTTGATGCACTGGCAAAAAAGGGTGACCTGTTCCCACTGAAATTGAATATAAGTTTCTTCACTTGTTATGGAAAAAAAACCACATTGAATAAATAATAAATAAAAGAAAAAACTTGCATAAAAAACATCTTACTATTTGTGCTTTGGCGACCCTTTAAAGGGCGAAACTTTTTATGTAATGGCTTTTTCATGTCATTTATATTAGTTCACACAAACACTCTCCATCCATCTGCTACTGGCCCGGCCGTCAAATTGTGGCCCCTGAGTCAAAAAGTTTGCCCACCTGGTGATAGGGGCTGCTGAACATTTTAATGCCACTGTAAGGTTCAACCCTAACTTATCTTGAAGCTTACACATCTTGGCTTGCGCTGGATTCAAACCCAGGACCTTCCTGCTGTGAAGACAGTGTAAACACCGATTCCCTCTCGGAGCTTTACAGAGTCTTAATGAAACAATGAAATGATCATGAAAGTAGCAGACATGGGCGTAAAGAGGGGTGCTGTTCTGAAAGAAGTGTGGACAGGTTTTATGTTCCACTCTGGTTTGTAAATTGCTTTCAGTAGATTTATGAGTAGGCCCACGTTTAGCTTAGCACATTTACCATACATTGACATGTCAGTAACAACCACCTAAAAAGCTGTAGACACCATCATAATATTCACCACCATCAGGCACCAACCGACCAGAGAGAGACTGTAAATGTTGCTAGTTGATGACTTTTTTTTGCTTTTTACTTATTTACTTATTTGTTGAAAAATATTCTTGTCTTACCTTAGCTTTATTTTATTGCTTACATGAAGCTAAACCAGCGCTCTGTTGTTGTAAGCGATGGTTACTGTGGGGTTTGCAAGATGTAAAAAGGGGATAAAATCTTTTTTCTCTTTAATTGTTTTTTAACTCGACAGACACGGTGACAAACGCCTCCGGCCCACTCTTGGTGGAAATCGCCAAGTCTCCAGGGGCAACGCTTGGAATCACGCTGGCCTCAGCCAATCACAGAAATAAGCAGGTCATCATCATCGATCGAGTCAAACCCGGCAGTGTAGTAGATAGGTAGGGTCACACACACACAAACACACACACGGCAGCAACAAATGATACATGTGGTGGCGTCCACGGTAGGATTGTACAGACATGGATGCTTTATCCGCTCTTTAGTGACAAGGATGTGATTGATCAGTTGTTATCACTTCTGTTACTGTCACAACTTATTTAAGGATGTTCAGCTGCTATCGTGACATAGACATGCCGTACGTGCCTAATGTTTTATGTGAACATGGCTGTATAGTTGTAAATTCAGGCTATCTAACCCTACTGCTAAAAACAACCCTTAGCCTAAAATATATGTACAATATTAGCATTTCTGGTCACTTTCTGCAGGGTTCCTCCCACAGAGGTCTGGACTGCCTCTGCCTGCCTTGTTGTCAGACCATGGGTGGGAAAATAATAACACACGCCAACAAGTTTAATCTTTTTTTTTTTCACGGTGTTGATGTCACAGAGTCATAATTGTGCGTTGGGTCCACTACATTGATTCCATGAGTTGCAGTGGCCTTGAGACGTACATAGCCCTATAAATTCACACACACAGTAGAAGAAGAAAGGATGCTGCCCTCAGCCTCCTACACATATTAAAATATACATGAAGCACTTGAACTCAAGTACTTCCATCAACACTAAAATAACCTCAATCAGCCTTACAGGATTACTGCTGTACTCCTAAACCGTCCTCCTTCCTCCATTCCTGCACCAGAGTGTATGTTCCTCTCTGTGTTTTCCAGATGTGGAGCGTTGCATGCTGGTGATCACATTCTGTCCATAGACAGCACATCAACAGAGCACTGTACAGTCCTGGAGGCTACACAGCTGTTAGCCAGCACAACAGAGCTGGTTAAACTGGAAGTACTCCCCTCTCATCAGACACGGCTAGCTGGGAAACAGCATGACACTGGTGGGTAGGACAGGTGTGTGTATGTGTGTGTGTTCAGTGTGATATTAAAGTTTATTTTATTAATCGCTTATTTTAGGTCTTTCAAATACCTGTAAATTAATGGATGAGTGAGAGACTGGAGTGTAAGAAAAGAGGTTGTGTGTTATGATGTTACTAAATGTTGTATCCTTGTAGTAATTTATGTAAACAGTACCGTGTGTGTACGAGAGAGAGAGAGCTCTGCCTTTTTAATTTGCTGAATGTGTGGAACACACTTTAGAGAGGAGAGATGGTGAGATAAAACAGTAAAGAGGAAATAGCACAGCTTTCTGGAGTGTGTGTGTGTGCGTGTGCGTGCTTATGTGGGTGTAAATGTGTGCATGTGCTTGTGTGTGTGTGTGTGGAATAAATATGGAACATAGGCAGAGCAAAGGGAGGTTAGGATTTGATGAAGGTTATTATATGGCTCTTAACACTCCTGTTGGAAGCTGGGAACAGCCTGCAACCTCATCAACTCTTCCTGCTCTCTCATCTTCACACATCTCCTCATTTTCTCTCTTTTCCTCTCTCCTCTTGTCCTGGGCCCTCTCCTCTCTCCACACCCTCCCCCCTCATAGCTCAACTGAGGTGTAATATTAAAGAAACAACACAAGGGAGGTTGATCACAGTTGTTACTATTATTAATAGAAATATCAACTAAGCCAGAAGACGCTAAAACTACACGGTGCCGCTTTAAACACATGTACATTCAGCAACAAACGTGTTTATTACACACACGTACACATAAACACACGTGAACGATCAAGGACTCCCTCTCATGTCTTATCACCTTCATTTGTCTCTAGAAAACATAATTCACTCTTTCAATCTTCCAATCAGATTAGGCTTTTCGTGTGGGTGAGCGTGCGCGTGTGTGTGTCTGTGTGTGTATGTGTGATGAAGTGAATACAGCTCATTAGGATACTGGTGGCCTTGCAGTAGACCTTAGGGCCAGGCTGCTTCCGTTTTATTAATAGACATTCTGATTAAAGTCACTGCAGTCTTTGCATTTTGTGAGTGTGTGTCTGTGTGCAATCGTGTGTGTGTGTGTGTGTGTGTGTCTGTGTGTGCGTGTGTGATCGTGTGGATGTATGAAGACTATATTCTCTTCATCTTGTATGCATGAATCTTCCTCCTGTATGTGTGTGGTGTGTGAGTTTATGTCTCTATATGTCCATGTATCTCTTCTCCATGTCTGTGACATGTATGTGGCCATTAAAGCATCCATTTGTATGATTGCGGTCATTTCCTGTGTCCAGGTAGATCCCTGTAGTTCAAAGGACAGAATGACTTGAATCATTTTATGCAGACGTCATACAGGGCATTGCTCCACATACTTATACAGCAAATGCAGCAATTTGATTTGGGACCCATTTACAAACCTGACCAGACCACATGACCTAATTTAACAGTCTTTCTGCAGCCCAAAACTCCCTCTCTCACCTACTGAGTAATTGGTAGATATACCATGAAATGTAAACGCTGCCCTCTTATGGTGTGGGGTGGTATTACAGTATATATGTCCTAAGACGTGCAGCTCAGGTGAATTGGAGTATCTAAAGTGCCCATAAGTGTGAATGGGAGTGTGATTGAGTTGTCTGTGTATGTGTCGGTCCTGCAGGTTGAACCTTGCCTGTCACACAATGACTGCTGGGATAGGCTCCACCCCCACCACAATCCTGAGGGGGATAAGCGCTATAGGTAATGGATGGATGGATGCAGCTGGTTGCCGTGGACACAGTGACCAGCTGAGATTTACCAAATATTCAATTCTGAGCCCAGCCTGATCCCAATGTAGATCTTAGAACTGAAGTCCAAATCTGCGTGTACAGTCGGGTGCCGACAGAAACATTGAGTTTAAGACTTATCTTAGCTTTGTTTAGCTGCAGCTCAGCTCACAGTGATGAGAATCAATGAATATGGACAAGGATACAAATGTAAAAAGTTTGTGTGTGTTTTCCAGTGAAAGTCCAGAAGTCAGACCACCCCCACTCCTGGGACCCCTGTGTGAACTACTGTCACCCCTCCAACTCCGCCCTCTTCAGCACAAGCTCCACCCTCAACAAGTCGTGGACCGCCTCCAACAACAACACAATCAACAGCCTGGACTACTGCAAATGTACCAAAACCTCAGCTGTTCATGAATCAATTGATGTGTTCCATTTTAACTGACATATCACACACACAC
>OMNV01026851.1:0-15659 GCA_900303265.1 Brotula barbata | reverse complement strand
CCAATGATGCAAGGGGAGATTGGATGTGGGGTGAATCTTACGGCATGAGATGCTTCATGGGCTCCCGATGACAATTAGAAATGGAACATGATTTTACTGTGGCTATGGCTGACAGCAAAAGAAAAGGAAGCCACTTTACAGCCACGCATCGGTGTCAAAAATGGTTAAATTGACAGTTGTAGATATATGCGCCACGTCAGCTCGACAATGATGTTATTGGGAAACAAAGACAATCATTTGACAGGTGGGAAATGTCGTTTTAGACCCCATGTGTTTTCAGCCACTCAGCCTGTGACAATGACAACCCGCACTGATGCAACCTGATGAAATCCGAGATGAAACGCACGCTTCCTGTGCGGCCTAATCAGGTTCCTGTCTGCCAAGGGTGATACTTACAAAGTTCTCTATAACCCCATTACTTCACGCAACAAAAAGGTATCTTCTCCATGGAGATAAACAATTTGTCACCGCTGGTCTCGGTCCTTGACTCCCTAAATAATGTAAGGGTGACTCCCCCGAAACGTGTAATTCAACACGCCGGGTACGCCGAGGACGCCGCGATGAAGAAATCAAACGGGTCTAAAAGCAGAGCTAATGCTGCAATCAGCTTGGTGTGATTTGTCAATAGCGAGCAATCCATGTCTCTTCTCTGGTGGAATGCCCTACAGGTAAACAAAGGAAACAAATGAGGAGTGTTGGAGCACACACACACACACACACATGCACACACACTCACCAGCGCGGACGCACACAATCACCTCCTCAGCTGATTTTGTCAGCATGTTAATCAGGCTTTGGTACGGTTGTAGCCCTGAGGCACTCTGTGATATAAACACAGATAGAATAAATATCTCATATTAGCACCATTAAATGAGTAACGTTGTTGTCTTCCTCTCTGATGGCTCTCCGAAGGAAACTCTGTGATTAAGTATTTATAATGTTTAGTGTTCAACAAGGCCACTATCTCTCTGATGTCGGTGCCTTACGTCTGGATGAAGAGGAACGCCGCACAAGAGCGCAGACGGAGAGTGCGAGGGACCTTTCGACGAGAGGCCACCGGGGCGACACGGCTGGCATTTAAGACAAGATCGTCACGACTCGGGTTTTAATTGAAGCCTTTATCCCAGGTGTAATCAGGGCTAAATAAACAACGCCGGAATCAGCCAAGATCCAATTAGCCCAGTGGGGAAAGCTGTATGTGACGACGACGCTCCTCTATAATCAGCAGCTAATACTTGATAAAAGAGGCTGATATCTCACTACGTTTCCGCAACTAATTGTCTGTAATTAGTACAAGGTAGGGGTGATGGGAAAGGTGGATATTATTATATCCAACGTTTCATATTGTGTGGGCATTGAAGAAATACCTCTGGAATGTTGGCGTCATCGTTTAATTGCTCTCATAATGGGCTCTTCCACGAGGGGATATTATGATAACATTATGACACAGTGAGGACGTCTGAGAAATTCGATTTAGACATTAGAAGGATTCTGTTATCTCTAATCAGTGTAGAAATGAAAGATTCCTCTGAAGTCAATGGGAGTTATTGTTACTCTACGCTAAGGACCTGCAAATGACTTCACACCTCTGTGGCCATTAGATAAACAAAACAAAAAAAACAAAAAAAACAAAAAAAAATTATAAACGATATTCCTCGAGTTAATTAACGAGCGAAACGGGCTCGGAAATCCCATGAATCAAATTACACGCAAAAAAAAAAACCAACAAAAAAACAAAAAATACCCACCACTGCTCGGTAACAAATGGGCTTAAAGCAATCACGTATTTCTAATGGAATCGTGTGAATTAATGTCTTAGATCGTCGCTTTTATAAATGTGCCTCAGGTGGCCGGTACGCTGGGAAGTCGACGGAAATTATTTAGCTCAGCTTGGTTCTCGGTGGAACAAAGCCTCGTGTGTTCGAGCACAGGGCTCGGAGCAAACTGGGGAGGAACAGGACAATGAGGAATGACATCCTCATGCATGGATACAGCAGGAAAATATATTTATATACAAGTATACAGGTAGTTTTATATGGGGATGCTCATATATATACATTTGCTGCAGCTACGGGATTTATCATTAAAAATTATAATAATAATAATAATAATAATAATAATAATAATAATAATAATAACAATAATTTCCAGCGAACCAAAAATGTAAAAAAAATTGTAAGAACTTTTGAGGATCTTAGCTTAAACATTTGTGAGTAAAACGTCATAACTTCAGACCAAAAAATATCACAAATTTTCAAGCATTTTTCCATAAAACTTGCAGCGCCACGACTCCACACGATCAATCAACAACACAGCGTCAACGGAACGAGGATGGAAGTTGACCATCACGTCATCCAGATCAGTGTAGTGTTGGCTCCTGAACAGACCAGGTGATGAACGAGTATTTTCTTGCTACTAAATCCGATTCCAAAGTATCCTTTCATTTGGTCATCCTTGGTGTCCATGCTAATATATTAGCCAGTTGCAATCAACTTCCCTTGCTCCAGAGCATGAACATTTTTCATTTTTTTCAGTTAATAAACGCCAAAATTATGAATTTTTTTTTGCTCGAAAATCCACCACTATCCCGAACTGCGCTTATTTATTTTATTTCAAATTTATAGACGGACCAAATCCGCAGTCGTACATAAAAGTCCACTCCTAAAAAAGGCCACTCCTTTCTGACAAATGACAAACATGTACAATTGAGCATAGGCAAATATTGGCATCCTGTGAATCTATTAGTCGTTTCACAACTGAAGCAATAATTTCTCCTCCTTGTGGTTTTGGTGGCACAGCAGACTTTTGCCTGGGAAGGATTCATGTTAGCTGTAGAAAAGCTTGTTGACACTTCTCTCCTTCACTCAGGCATCAAGATGAATCTTTCTGCTATTTGACTGTGCATCATGGGTCCATGCTTCCAATTTTAGAACAGGAAAAACTTAGCATGGGTTCTGGAAATGTCTCAAACTATTACTATTACAATAGGAACTATCATTACTGTAAAAACCACTTAGAATTTTAGGTACAATACTCCATGCAGTTTCAACACCATGCTCCATTTGGCGTGTATAAAACTGCAGTAACCACCGATGGGATAATCTGTATAAAAGCTGTTTTTTTGTTTTAATGAATTTATTAAAGCAACTAATTTGGGTAAACGGTTTTCAAAGATACCAAAAAATTTTAACTTGATGCCATTCATGGAACTCTGTGTGAAATGGAAGCCAATACTTAAAAAACAAAGAAACATTTGAAGGGAAATTAGATACAGTATTTCTTGAAGAACTGCAGGTTACTTTAATTGATATTTAGCAGGTTACTAATGTGTAATAGCCCATTTATATAAAATGACCTTGAAGTGTTTGCCTTGGTGGTTATTAAACGTCTTCATTTTAACTACAGGCGTCCCTTGCCATTTTCCGGTTTTTCATTTGTGGTTTAGATAATAATAATAATAAGGAGAAGAAGAAGAAGAAGAAGAAGAAGAAGAAGTCATTAATAATTTAATGGAATATTTAGGGGATTTCGCAGTGATGACTTCATCTCATATTTTTCCCATTTCTTACTCTTTTGACAGTGTGGTAAACAACTGTGAATCTCCTTATCGTGGGACCAAAGCGTCGTGTCTCTAGTGCTTCTAAAAGTGCGACAAAAGAAAGTGATGACACCACAGGAAAAGGTTGAATTATCGGATACGATGCGGAGACTTAACTCAGCTGCTGCTGCCGTTGCTCGTCATTACCGTATAAACGAGTCGGCCGTAACGTATATCAAGAAGAAGGAAAGGGAAATCTACGATGCCTCTGTAACCGCACCATCTGGTGTGTAGCATCTGCATGTTGTGTGAGATCCTAATATCTGTAGATGTAGATGTATGTAGAAACGGGTATAGGAAAAAAGGGAAAAATATAAAGAATATAAACTGTCTGTCTGTCTGTCTGTCCGTCTGTCCGTCCGTCCGTCCGTCCGTCTGTCCACCCACCTACCTACCTTTCTACCTACCTACCTACCTAACTATCTACCTACTTACCTACCTACCTACCTAACTATCAAACTACCTACCTATCTACCTACCTACCTAACTACCTACCTACCTACCTACCTACTTACCTACCTACCTGCCTACCTACCTAACTATCAAACTACCTACCTATCTACCTACCTACCTAACTATCAAACTACCTACCTAACTATCAAACTACCTACCTATCTACCTACCTACCTAACTACGTACCTACCTACCTATCTACCTACTTACCTACCTACCTACCTACCTAACTATCAAACTACCTACCTATCTACCTACCTACCTAACTACGTACCTACCTACCTACCTAACTACTTACCTATATATATATATATATATATATACATATGACAAAAACTGAATTTTACCTGAAAGGAAAGAGATGGTGACACATCTACTGATACAGGGAGAAATTATTCAAGGATTTAGCAAGTTTGTGCCCCTCCGGCACACCACACCCACACCAATGGTTCGGATGCCGGTATATTTTACTGTGACCTACCAAATTCTGCAGTCATTTCTGTTTCTGATTTTATTTGTGCCATGAATTGTTGACTTTGAAAAATATGGCTCCTTAGATATATAGTATATCATACTTTTCACATATTTTCAACAGATGGACATCGCTTAAATATGTAAAGATTTGTCCACGACATGCGGATGAAACGATACAGCAGAAGCAAAGTTACACGCGTACGAACACGTGGAAATGTGGAGAAAAGTGAAGCGACTGTGAATTGACTGGACTCATTGTAAATGCATTGAGAGGTAAGTAGAGGTTGAGTTGACTGTTCAGAGTGAGAGACTGAGAGTATTTCAGGGAGTGATAATGATAAGAAAAAAATAAATCTCAGCAGCTCATCTGATACATCGCAGCACAGCCTGGTGATCAACTCACCCCCCAACCCCACGGGGGCCATGTTACTGTGCTCTTTGTTAGTTAAATGTCAGCTCCCTCTGGGGCTTGTACAGTATCTGATAGCCTCAGGCAGCACTCACACAGATACGGCTCGGGTTCGAGGGGTCACGCTCACACGTGTGGCCAGTTTAAAGCGTGTCCAACGCTGCACACGTGGGGGCCGTGGGGTCCCACACGAGTCACCGAACATCACCTTGGGATATGGGGATTTTTCAGGAATACTGATTTGTAGAACCCATTTCTCAAAACCAAAAATATCAAATTAGGTTGAATTTTGCCTAAAAATATTATAAAGGAATAGCCGCTACCAAGGTTTCTTCCTTGTTCCTTCATGTGAAGGTTTCAAGGGGTCGTCCTAGAGATTTGGGCTGTGAGTGTTTAAAGCCCTGAGAGACTTTTTATAATACGCAAATACATTTGACACGACTTGACTCAATTTTTAGACTGACAAATCGAGGACTAAAATTGCTAAAAAGTGAAATTGTTCGTTGTGCAGTTGTTATTTATCTTATAGCAATAAATAAATGGAGGTTAAAGTTAAACAAGGACAAACCTGAAATCTTACTAATCATCAGAGGTTTCAAGTCTTGCCTCCATATCTTGCACCGCGCGCAAGGTGTCACTGCTATTGTCCCCTCTACGAGACAATAGCCAGCGTCCCATTGTGTAAGTAGCAAAAAGCCTTAAAAATGAGGAGTGGTTACGCAATATGTTACTTCATTTCCATTGTGGGGCAGCAGAATGTGTTTGCGCTTGAGTATGGTCTTGACCTGCTCTATATGAAAAGTGCCATGACCTTGGTTGGTAACCTTGGTTGTGATTCGGCACTATATAAATAAAATTGAATTGAATTGAAAAGCCACGTCTAAGCGTATGTCTGTTATTGTGCTGTGTTTTTCTGATATTTAAAGTGTACCGTGTACAGATTCACCTTACATATGTGGGTTCACAACGTGTGTGCGCTCTGCCTGTTAGACACAGGGACGTAAATTTAGACAAAAAATAGTACACTAAATAAAAATTTAAAATCTGTGATCGGGGTTCTGTCTCGTGTTCTTCTGTTGCGTTTTATTATCTGACAGTAAACGCTCCAACCCGTTCTCTCTGAGGAACCCCCCCAACTCCAGGAGAGATGTTCATATAAGGACATGTTCCTCACAAGGCAGATTGAGGTGAATCCTTTCGTTGAGAGACACCAACAGACGCAAAATACCCACAATGGAAGAGGTGTGTCTAATTGTGCAGCGCCAGATAGAAAGCACATTCCTGTCCTTCTGCCTTCAGATGATTATTAGGATTTCATCAATTAAAATAGATAGATAGATAGATAGATAGATAGATAGATAGATAGATAGATAGAAGGCCTCAAGATGACTCCAAATCGCTCTGAATTTTTGTGGATATGACTTTACAGTACACAAATTAGAAATAAAAACAATAACATGCTTGTGAAATCTACATTTGTGGTTAAGGTAATAAAAAGTCCAAAAAGAACTTCTCTTGCCTTGGTGGTTGAGAGCCTCTCCCATAGATGATTTGCACACACTTTCACCTCAATGCAACTCTGTTCCCCGAGTGGAGAATCTGTCAGCCTTGTTGCACCAAACCTATGAACCTCGAACCTATGGCAGGTGACGCTCTGATTGATTCAACTTATCGTTGGGCCTAAAACATGTCCATGACTAATTACAAGTATAAATCCTACCCCTTTGTGCCCTGCTGCTCATTCAGGCCCCAAGCGCAGGATGCAACAGTGCGCCAGCATAGATCGCTTAAATAGGGCCCCTTGTGTTATCTTAGATTCAGAAGAACATTTTTTCCACTTTAGAAACATGAAAAACATTCTGAAATACTGATTCATGCTTTCATTTCAAGCCCACTCGATTATTGTTATACCACCTTTTACTGGCCTCTCGAAAAAAAAAAACACCGAGAGACTTCAGTCCACCCAAAACACTGCAGCTCGCCTGTTAATCCAAACCGAGAGGAGGCAACACATTAGTCCAATCGACGCTGCTCTGTACTGACTTCCTGTAACATTTATAATGTTTTTATAAGGTCCTCATCCTTTACAAACAAAGCCCTTAATAGGCCGGGACCGAGCTACATTGCTAACTTGCTTGTTAACTATCGGCCTTCCAGAACTCTCAGATCACACACTGATGTTTTATTGGAGATTTCCGGTGACAGCAGAAATAAAACTGGGGATGCAGCTTTCGTCAATTAGGCTCCAAAGCCATGGAACAAACTACACATAGAAATCAGAGAGGACATCTAGCTTAATATTTTTAAAAGAAAACTTCAAACATATCTCTTTACTTTGGACTTCAATTAGCTACGCCTGGAATTCTCAGCAGTAGCTGCACTACTGTGCCTCATTTAAGATGCTGTTATTTTACTTGAATTTATGCTTTATATGCACGCTGTCTTTTAACCATATTGTATTCATTGTGTTCTGTTTTCACTTTAATCTGCTGATCTGAACAGGTTTTTGTGTTCTTTTTTATGTGAAGCACGCAGGGTATGTCATTTCTTTGTTTTAAAGCACTTTGAGTGGCATTTACTGTATGAAGGGTTCTATACAAATACAAGTTACTATTATTATGCAGTATGGTGACACTATTAAGTCCATAATGAGACAACAAGTGTTTGCCCTGTGTGTAAAAATTGGGACATTATGTGCTCACTGACTCTGTTTATATGACTTTATGTCTGGTGTGTGAGATTAATGTGTTCATTAATGTGCGGGAGTTGCTACTAGACGGACAAGTGATGATGATAGATAGATAGACAGACAGACAGATAGACAGACAGACAGATAGACAGACAAACTTCATTTCCACACCTACATATCAAAGTCAAGAGAACATAAACATCCACTGTGCATCCGTGTTGTTTATCCGTTTCCAAGGCACTGATGACATAACGATGGCATTTATAACAAATGCTGTTCTTAAAAGATGAACAAAGGTGACTTCACCGATAAAACACATCATCGGCAGCTTTGTGGTTACGCCACAGAACGTGTTTACCTGTTCTCTTTACATAAAGCAGCTGAAGCGATATACATACAGGGTGTCGAGAGAAAAAAAGTTAAATTGATTTTACAAAGCATCATTATGGCATATTGGAGAATATCATGGCGTAGCATAGCGTAGCATAGCATAGCATAGCATAGGTATATCCAGGTTTCCACAATATTCTTGAAACTTTTAAATATATTTTTGCACTGTTTCTAACTTCTAACTGCAACACTTTCTAACTTCCTGAGCAGATTTTATAGACATTTTAATGTGTTTAGAGCAGGGGTACATCAGGGAGCAGTCAGAGGCCTCCAGACCTGGTCAGCGAATGACTCATATCTGCCAAGTGCCTGGAGCCTAGTTAAGACATAAATTACCTGAAAGTGACTGCGATATTACATTAATGTTGTTTTAAGTCAATATGTTGGTTCTTAAATGAAGCCACGCTGCGTACTTGAACTCACATCCTCACCCGTTTTCTCTTAAACACTTACTAAACCCTTTGAAAGTCCCCACATGCCTTAAGGCCGGGCGTTTCACGAGAATCACTCAGTCTCTTTTTAGCCCTGAGCTGTACTACGGTTCCAACAGCACAGAGCTTTGAGGCAGTAATCTATAGCTGGCAAGAGATTGGTTCCATGGTCGCTATCGCTGAGGAGAGGGAGCAAAAAAAGACCTGGGGACAGCCTCGTGTCCATCACACACCTGCCCAGGACTATCAATAATTTATAAGGACAAAGTGGGTAATACATGAGAGTAAATGCAGCTTTTCTCTTTGAGTCAATATTTTGACAGCGAGTGTGAAGAGGGGAAGAATCCGAGGGGACCCTGCCATGTAAAGTGTTCTTTCATGTTTTCGCTAAGTGAACGCCTAGCTCTCGCATCCTTTTCTACATCCTCGGTGAGGGGACTTAAGAGGAAGTGGCTGTAGCGTACAGACTGTTCTGAGTGACTGGCTAACTTAACAACTGACAGGCTGGGTAAATGACAGAGCTTTTTCCTCTTCGTCTCTGTGGCTGCTCCTGCTCCCCGTGTCCATCATTTGCTCTGCCTTGCGACGTTCATTTCTCATGGCTCTTCTTCTCTGGCACGGCCTCGTCTCCCGCAGCAAAGTGGGATGGAAAAGGACGCTGTTAATGTGATATGAAGGAAAGGAACGCACGGGGAGAGGAAGAGAGTAGGAGAGGAGAGGGGGTGAGAATAAAAACAGATGTAATGAGGTGATGAGGCCATAACAGAGAGAGGAAAGGAGGACGATAACAAGAGAAGCCCTGTTACACTGCCAGTGGAGTCCTTTTTTTCCAACAAATGACTTCTATGATACCTTCGTCTTCATCTTTATATGCCTGAGTTCCTGCCAAGTCTAAAATCATGATGATGATGATTATTATTATTATTATTATTGTTATTTGTTATTATTTATACCCCTTATTCATTACATATTTTCAATACCATTGAGTAATTAGCGTTTCACTGTCTTGACGTAATCCAGTTATGTCATTTTTTTACAGCACACTACTGTTAGTTTATGTATGTGTGTATTTTAATCCATTATCTTTATCATTTATCCACATCAGGGTCACGCCAGGGATCAATCCTACCCAAGCTATCCAAGGCAGGGTACAGCTCGGACAGGTCGCCAGTCATTTGCGGGGCCGACACCGCAATCGCACTCCCATTCACGCCTATGGTGAATTTAGAATTTATTCCAATTCACCTCAGCTGCGTGACTTTGAAGATGGGAGGAATCTGGAGTACACAGAGGAAATCACACAGACACAAGGAGAACATGCAGACGCCACACAAAACTCGAACCCGCAACCTTCGATAATCTGTATATTATTATTGTTGTTATTATTATCCTATTCATTTGTTTAGTTTTGTTTAAGGATACAGATACAACACAAAGGGATCATATGGTTCAGCGGTAAACAATATAGACCTAAAACATATTCAATCAGTAGGAATCTCATATTTTGAGGCACTATTGAAGATCAAGGAAATGATGATATCCACGAAAAGACTGTCACCCATATCTAGGCTGCACATTGCTAATCACTTAAGTTGCATCCCAAAACCATCTTTGTTGATGATTGTACGAACCCAGGCACACACGGCGCTCACATACACACAGTGAGATGCAGTGTAAGTCACAAACACGCCTGTAATTTATGCTCTGAAGTTTCTCCCTGATGCCCTAGTTATTCTGACTTTCCGGTTGGGGAGCAGGGATGCGGGGGTGTCTTTTGGGACAGCCGATGCTCCCTGAAGTGGGAGAGGGAGGATGGAAGACGTCCCTGGTGGTACCGGGGAGGACCGCGACAGTGCTCTAGGGGAAAGCAATTCAGGACCTTGTTTTCTCTGTATTTCTGTTCCTCTGAAGTGGAAGAATGGAAAACGCGGCGACATCTAATAAGTGCTGTTGTAGTTCCGGGAACAAAATGGTATATAAACAAACAAAAGCTGGGAATGAAGCCATTCAAACACGCTTTTAATGTATTGGGGACTGTCTCAGCTATCATCCATTTTTCTCTTGAAGTAATATCTATCTTTATTTTGGACGGAACAAGGCTAACTAACTATAATAATAATAATACATTTTATTCCTTTGTGCTTTCTACGGTGCTCGAAGACGCTTTGCAATGAGTAGGATGAGATGAGATACAGATACGCATGAGGAGGATCTTGAAGTGGATTCAGCTGAATTTTTGTTGTTTTTTCAGGAGCCTGAGGATGTTGAGGGATGGTTGTTATCTGTTCTTTGGTATGGGAGTGAGTGAGTGACTGACTGGGCTGCTGAATTCTGAACGTAATGGGGGAAGCTGTTACTGTGTGACAAGGGCTGTTGAGCGAGAGGGATTTGGGGTCGATGATGATGATCTCAGATTTATTGGAATAGAGTTTGACAAAGTCGCTGTTCATCCAAGTTTTTATTTCAGCGAGGCAGTTGGAGAGGATGGAGAGAATGGCAGGATTTGGTGGCGATGTAGCGCTGTGTGTCGTCGGCGTAGCGGTGGACCTTTTAGCCCGTGGTGGCGTATGATCTCACCTGTAGGTAGCATGTAGAGAGTGAAGAGGAGGGCACCACGCATCGGACCTTGAGGGACAACATGGGTGAACAGGGCGGTGTTGGATTTGCAGTTATTGTGAGGGAAATCTATCGGAAAGGTCGGATTTGAACCACGACCAGTCCGTTGTAACTCAGAGGAGGTAAATTAAATATTTTCAACCAAATTATTAACTAATGGTCTTAATTTATTTCTTTATCAAAAAGGTTTTTTTTGTCTTATTGATGGTTTATTTCCTATTCCCTATTAACTAATCTAACCTTACCTATCCTCCAGCCCAGCTCTATCATTAAATATCGAACACGCCCCCGGCTCTAGCATTGATGCTCTAAAAGCCACCTGGAGTCAAAACCAAATATAGTACAACTAGAAATAACTTCTTCACAGTTAAAAATCCAAATATAAACCTTGGCTGCTTTTACATTCTCTTTGCTTTGATTGCGTTGCATTTTCTCTCCTTTGTACTCTGTCTTTTAGATGCTGTATTCATGTATTCTATTCCTTTCATAAATTAATGAAATTACTGTCATTTGTACTGGTTTCATACCAAAACTTGCCATGTTTCTTGCTTTGTCCTACCTAAAATGAAACAGCAGCTATTTTTACAACTGAAACTTCCTTTATTACATCGGTGGCATAATCCACTAACACACCTAATATACGCAACACATTGTCACGGTGTAATATTTAGCAATATTTTGAAAAAAATAACCCACAATTGTATCATATTGAGCTTAGGGATGGAAACCAGAGAAGTGGATGAGAGTGCAGGAGTGCATTGCATCTTTTGGTTTTTATTACCATTTTCAACAGACACCAAACTTCCAGATGAGCAAAGCTGCCCGGAAGATCTCTCACTGCGTGTATCCCTCCAACGTTATACTCAGTTTATTCGTTGATGTACTTTTTCGCTGACCCGGTTTAAGACCTGCCATTATTGACGGCAGCCCTGTTGGTCATCGTGCATAATTTGCTTGATATCGAGCTTCATTAAAATCTAATTAGCGCGGCTGTTTGCATTACACTGAGAGTCGAACCTGAAAGTCTGCATCTAATCTCACCTAATCTATTCTTACTTTATGTTAACTTTTTTCTGTCTCCGAGCGTTTATTATGCAGGGTGTAATTAAAGTTGTCAGTGGGTTGCAGGCTCCTCTGAAGTGGCAACATTTCTGATAATCAGCAACTATTCTCTTTTGGTAGTAGACAGGAAACGGATTAGGTTCTTCTTTTGCGGTATCTACATTGACCATCATGCACTTCAAGTATATAGAATAAACAAAGTAAAAAAAAAGGAAGAAATGAGTGAATTAAGTCATGAAAAGACATAAAAATCATAGCTTGGGTGTGAGCGATACAGCGCTGCACACAAATAGGCAACGTGTTGAGAGATCACACCGCGTAGAATTTACAGCTCCACTGATACCTGCTGTCACAAAGCCAAAACCCGATGAACCCCGACACGAAAGCCACTAATGAAACACGTGGATTGTCTTTTCTGCAATTTAAAGGAACTTCAATAGGAGAAACAAAAGTAAAATACACAGCAAAACAAACATTTAACCATGGGATTTGTGTCAGGTAGGGGCTTTTTGGTATGTTCCTGCCATTCGAGAAGTCAGAACAAAAACCACCAAAATTTCATTGCCGAGCCTTGTCGTATACGCTGCCAACACTTCCAAACATTAGAACTTCAAACAGTTTTTCTTCTTGCTAATGAGCAAATGATGCATCCTATTTTAGAATCCACCAACTGCCACATTCTCTGAAACGCTGCTATTTCTCACCCTTTCCGAGCCGCCCGTCTTTGCGACGGAGCTCTGAGGCGGCGGCGGCGCGCAAATCAAGCGCTAATCCATTTGAAGCTGACAGGGCGTCCTGATTAAGGCGGTGGCTTTCTTCTTCAAACGTCCTATCAGCCTCGTCTATCCAGGTACACGTGTCAAAACATGAAAGAGTTGCTCGGTTCAATTAGCCGATCAATTGTTTGTCAGGTGTGCCAACAAACGAGGGGTAAATTGTAACACGAACGCCTGAGACCGTGAGTTTCTGAGCGCGCGGGAAGACAGACAGACGCCGGCGTAGCTCTGTGGCTGCACCGATTTGAGGACACGCAGATTAGTCAGCAAAAGTGTCCTCGTTCTGTTTTATTCTATAGATCGTAATAGCAGCGACGACATGGACGGTTGTTAGCTTATTATTGCGTTTCCCACCGTAAAGTTGTACAAAGCTGCATCCAAGCGTATCGATTTGTTGACCGAACACGTTGGTGGTCAAATGCTGCGTTCCGTGTCGTGTGGTTGAAACCGTAAACGCAGGATGACGTTTCGTCCCTGCTCAGATTCTCAGAAATGCTCACTTTTGGAGGGTTGCTTAGCTACACGCTTAGCAAGTATGAAGTAAACAAGACAACAGGAAGGCAATTATAAACTTCAACACATGTAAGTCTGTTTTAAGATAAAAACACAACTAAACACAACCTGTGAAACGTGATTGTCCTGATCATCTTGCTGTAGGAACACACACAGTATTACCTTATACTACAGCTGTTGCAGGGACCAATATTCATATTTACTGCCATCATCAATGTCAGTTCTGGCCCTGTGCACATCTGGACTGGGAGATGTGGGCGTCTATCAAAAAAATCCCATCTCTCCGACTGATAATTACCAGAAGACAGTTGTCATGGACGGTATTTCCCAGTGGAGAGGTGCTAATTACGGGAATTACCGCGTGGCGTGAACGCAGCGTGAGAAAGCTGTGTAGACAAACGTAGGGAAGTCGGCACTTTAGGCAACACGTGCGGATGCGAGGACATTCTCCATCCCAGACGAGACACGGGGGGCGATGATGGAGGAGGCGTGTCTGGGAGCTGGAATTCTTCTTCGCGACATCACAACAATTTGTCAAAAATAGGAAACACGGCCCATACGATTCGTATTCCAAGACGACAGGCAAATGGCTGATGAATGTGTGTTTGTGTGGCGTTAACAAAAATAACTTCAATCCGTTGATGGTTTGCTAATTGAGGATAGCTGATGGCCGACACAGAGTTTTTTCAATTACCTTTTATTGACATGACGGCCCGCAGGTGTATTAAACTACTTAGCGCCACACAGATCCGACGCGCAGCTGAGGCTGTTAGCCGCTTCACTGTGCCACAAAGGGGGGGTTTATGTCGCGGTGGAAGTGGTGTTGAGTCACTTCCAGTTCAACGGTAGTATTCAGACTTATAATGGGGGGGCACCTGATTCACACACTCTGCCCACATACTTACGTCAGAGCACTTACTTCTCTGTGAGAGAACAAGATGAGGGCCAGGTGAATCCTATTTTAATACCCACGTCTTTGGTGTTGCTAATATTTATTTGCTCTTTTGCCAATTTATTTTGTTTGCTTGTTAGTTCCGTGCCAAAAATTCTTTGCCGGAGACAAAAGCTCACCCTAGCGAAATCTAGAGAACCGAATGCAAATCCTGCAAGGTTAAGTGGGTCTACCTGCAGACGCGCGGTGGTATTAATAATCTAAAAAATAATATAAAAATTGAGATTCGAAAGCTACATATGTTTACAGTAACACTGTCCAAAGCTTAAAAGTGCTAAAACTGCAGATTTCAAACTATTCAGCCTCATTTGACCATTCAGGCCAGAATAGAGAAGGTGAGACCTCCATGTCTCCTGTAGGAGGGGGTATAGCTCAGTGGTAGAGCATTTGACTGCAGATCAAGAGGTCTCCGGTTCAAATCCGGATGCCCCCTGTTCTCCCTTTTGGGCAGCACGGTGGTTAGCACTGTTGCCTCATGCACGCTAGATCAATCACTCCAGGTAAGATCTGGAGTTGGTCCCAGCGTGCTGCTGCGTGTGTGTGTGTGTGTGTGTGTGTGTGTGTACATGTGTGTGCTGCCCGCTGCTCCTCATATTTAGAACGGGTTAAATGCAGAGTATTCGTTTCCCTGCAGGGATCAACAAACTATCATTTTTCTTATCAGTTCATTATGATGTCATTATCATGAAAAAACTTTTGATTGTGAAAATGTTTCTATCAAACTTGTAAACGATAAAATGAAATAAAATAAAATAAAAATATGGCCATATAGAAGAAGCGAGTGGTTATGGATCAATCCCATCCGCTCGCCGTCCTCTTACCCAAAAACAAACATGTTTCTGCTCATCTTTGCCTCAAACGTCCATCTTTATATCTCTTGATGTCTCTGTCTTTCCCTGTCCCTCACATTCCATCCTCACTCCATCACTTCAGCCCCACAAACTCACCTGCATAGGAATTCCATTTAAATTGCAAATTGCCTTTACCTAATAGTAATTAGCGCCGTGAAACTTTATCGCCACTTTGATTCCACCAGCTGACTTATTACCGGCTGCCACGTCATCTGGCACTATCTCGCTCCACCACTCTCTCTCTCTCTCTCTCTCTCATCCTTTTTTAGCTCTCGTCCATCTCTTGATGAATTCTCTTTTCTCTGCACTTCATCTTCTCCTCTCCACTCTCGCTCCTTCTCCTTTGCTCCCTTCTCTCTCTCATCTCTTTCTATCTCCGTGGCTCGGCCTCCCTTTCCTTCTCTTTAGATTTCTCACTTTCTCCTACGTTCCGCGCAGGCAAGAA
>OMNV01026847.1:0-22764 GCA_900303265.1 Brotula barbata | reverse complement strand
ATAGGTTGGACGTATTTTCGATCCTGCCAGGTTATCTAGAGAACAAACAAATCCACAAATCCACCGACACGGCTGGTGTGCACGGTGAGGCGGTACAATTCACAAACACAGTGGGGACCCGTTCCCCCCGAGGAGGACTGAAGATGGTAAAAGCTGTCCGGGCGAGCCGGCAGCACATCACGGCGTGTTCGTTATTACGTCTCGTTCTTTGCACGCTGGATGCGGCCTCTGTCATTACACAGCACATTCTGTCTTTACGTCCGTCAGTGTGAATAAATGAAAGCCCTCGATGACTGTGTGGTATCTCTTAACACATCTCTGCCCATAATCAGCAATCTCTGCGTGAACGATGCTTCTCTAAATCAAAGCAGGAAATGGGACCTGATCTAATCTTGTCTAATGAGCAGTGGGTTTTTTTTTTTTGCTTTAAACCAATTTTCAGCGCAGATCACTTTTTAAAACAAAACATCTGCTTGAACCAATTTCCTACTGCTCACTAAAGTTAGTGCATTCTGGCCTGGGAACTCGCTTTTCATCATAATTTACAGCACAGCTCAACCCACAGCTTCCAGAAATAGAACATGGAGAGAAAATGCAAACAAGCTGCTAATTATGCCTCAAATAAAGTAAAACCTCACCAATGTTTAGTACTTCAAATAAACACATGATACATTCGAATCATCGTCTTCATCGCTCATAACAAACCTTTAAACTTTTGTTTCTGTGCAGAGTGATATGATGTTTTGGCAGAGCTCGAGGAGCTGGAAAGAGAAACGTGAGAGAAAAACGAACCGCTGGTTGGCTAACAAAGCGACCGACAGGCTAACTGGTCAGGTGTCAAAGTGAGTAAATAACTTATAGGACCCAAGAAGGTGGATCGAGGACAACGAGGCGACGGAATAATCAGCACAGCGTGCGGACCAGATCACCTTGGTGCCTCCCAGCACCTGAGCTGCACCCATTCAAGGTCACCGATTCATTGTCGTCGCTCCTCTGCGCTCATAAACATTTGATAAAGTCAAACCAAACATCGGCGCTCTGTGCACATTAAACATGCAGAGGAAAAACACATGAATGATGCTAACATCATCGGGCCAGATTTACTGACATTAACCACCAAACTGATCCGCATTTTACAGCATCTCCCTGACGTGACAGCATCACCGTACAGCTGCAGACCCCGGTGATGTCCTTGAAGACCGGGGTCACCATAGCAGCCGAGGAAAGGACGGAACGTGCACGCGCACGCAATTCACTGGAATCGGGTGAACACGCTGACACAAAGAGGAGACCCCACAGCCTATAGACCAGACGCGACCCGTCACAGCAAATGTGCTGATGAAAAGCATCCCGGAGTGTAACGTGTTCCATCAAGGTTACACCGGTGTTCACCATCGACAGCCTCCTCTTCTAACCACCACATGTCCAACTGATTGATTGCAATATGATTAATGGCAAATTGTTGCAAGAACAGATGGTTTATTTGTTATGGATCGGTGCTCGGACACGTTATAAATCCAGGTTTATAATCAATGGGATTTTAACGCTTGGCAGAAATGGCACAATAAAACAAAAGCGGGTCCTGCAGCCAAACCGGCTGGCAGCCAGTGGCCAGAGCAGCGTGGAAGGAACAAAGGAAGTGAGGAGGCAAAATTTCACTCAGGGCAGGCAGCTCCTCTCATCTTTCACATGGCAATGCAAAGCTACAGCAGCCAAGGTTTCACACCGTTATGCCAGACGGAACAGGAGGCTAACATTTCACTTTTACAGTCAGTGTTCCTGGGTGCCACCCCTGTCTTTTACTGCTCTGCTGCATAGGATAATAACCTCCAGCATGGTCAGACCCACAGAGGCGAGATCACAACTCTAGTCTAGGACACGAAAAAAAGTCCGACAAAGACACATGGCATCCCGGTAGTCTATTAAAAGCGTGAGGCGAGAGCCCCAAGGGGTGAGGGTCCTATCTATTATTTAGGGGATGCTGACACCGGCACACTGATGGGCACAGGCAGGAAAGCTGCTGTGTGCAGTGAAATCCAGCCGTAAGAATGTGAAAAAGATAGAACAGGCGATACGCTCCATTGATCCAAGAAAATACTGAAAATGATAGAAAAATTACTTTAGAGGGGAGTACTGTGGGAATACGAAGATCACAGTCATCTTATAGAAGATCAAATGATACAATGAAATATCTCAAGTTTGCCATTTACCCACTACTGATTACCACAGTCACTGAGTTCCATCTGGGATAATGCGGTCAGTGGGTTATCGTTTCTGTTTGTTTTTGTAAAGGGGATATTTTCCTTATTCTGTACCATCAGACAGTGAGCTCGGTGGTGGGCAGGGATGATATGTGATCGGACAGAACAGAGCTGAAACGAGGCCGACGTGCACCTACTTGTCTGTATCCGAGGGCCAAGTGAAGACAAAGCAGCAGGGGATGAGCTGCGGGATGACAGCGGCACAAAAGCCTCGGACTCCTCGGAACAAAGCGAGCTTCCCGGCACCTTCAGCATCCCCGCTCATTACTTTCCAACTTCGTCAGCATCGTTTCACGCACTTAACTCGGACGTGGACTCGCTGTTAAAATCCACCGCGTCGCCCCGGAGCTTTGGATCTGCCTACACGGCGACGGAGAAGCGCACCGGAGAGTCGGTCGGAGTCACCGGAGGGACCGTAAACTGTGAATGGCCGCGTGCTCGACTGAATCAGAGAGATGGTGCTGCCTTCACGGGCCCGTGCTCAAGCTCGGACTTCGCAGTCCTCCGACTGTACAGCGCAATACTGTAACGTAAGCTCGTAAATAAATATATTGAAGAGTTTTTCTTTTCTTTAATCTCCAGCAAAAAAACCCAAACGTTTAAGATATTATGGAGAACGTACACTGCTTTTCATATCCACACTCAAAATCCAATCTATCATGCAAATGGTCCGTGTACTATGCAGCCTATGTCGCTAGGACCACTCATGTTTATCTAACAAATCCAACAAAGTCACGCAAAGTCAAACCAAGTCAAGTACCAAGTCTGGTCCAGTACCATCAAAGAAATACACATCCATTCGTTCATCCAAGAACAACTGAGAAGACCAACTGAGCCACCATGCTGCCCTGTGACTGGAATTTATGAACAAATGCACATAATAATGAATAGTAATGATTATGAAATGACATGTAATGAACATGATAAAAAGACATTCCTGTCAATTTTGGTCTAACATGTCAGCTGACACATTTCCTCCTTGTCAACGTAAGGTTGGCTGATAAACGCAGGCCTGTTCCATACTGCAATACAACGAAAAACTCTCTGCTATCCTTCAACAGAAAGAACCCACTTCTACTGATCATCGAAATATTGAGGGCTTAAACCCACGCTGTGGGTTTTTGAAGAAGTGATGGGTGAAGTCCCAATATTCTGACAGACAGAGAAGGCAGCATCAAACAACTAAGTCGTGCTTGACCTCTCAGACAGTCTACATGGGATTGTCTGTCTGCAGTGAGGCAGTACATGCATGTGTGTGACACATCATTAAACATAGATTAAACATTTTATCAAAATATATATACGACTAAAAATCATTTAAGGAAAAAAAGCTCTATAGCTATGCCAAATTTTAAACGAGTTAACAATCTGGCCCTGCTCTAATGGCATTAAAAATACAAAAGCAAGTATAACTTGCGATATTTATTTTGTTCAATTGGCTATTAATCTCCCCTTGTATAAGATATACTACTTGATAGTGAGCATTTATGATCTATATTTTTGTTTACTTAAACATGTACAGTTGTATACGTTTGTTGAAAACAAACCGGGCTCAACAACACACAACTAAAGAAGACTAATAAACTGAATAAAATACAGCCACAATTTACGTCATTAAACGTGTTAGGGGTTCGAACGGCCAACTGTGAGAAAAAAAATTGGTTAGAAAGTTTTTTAAAAGGTGTTTTTCAGCTTTTTAGTCTGTCGGTAATTCATGTTAAACAATTAAGCTAGCAATTCGCAGGCTAACAGCCGAGCTAAAGGCTAAAGCTAACGTTACCTAGCTGACTGCATGAACACCTGTGTGGAGGTTGGAGCAGCTAGCAAGCCGACGGTGGAGGTTCGTCCGCCGGAGGGAGCTCGTCGTATTCCACGGAGCACGAAGCTTCTGGGCAGGGAGGGGGGACGAGCGTGCAACGGTTAGGAAGGGGACACCCGTCGAGCTAGCAGTGATGATCAACCCTATCGATCAATGGGGTGACACATGTCGTAGCCGCCCTCACGTCCGACTGCATTCAAACCTTCACACAAGTTGACGTTGTCCGGACGACAAACATACGCTAAAGGAACGCGTGGGTCGACGGGAGAGCATTCACGAACAACCTGGTAGAGCCCACGTGACCAATGAAGGCGAAAACTGCTGCGGAATGCGCGGAACTCCGGAATTTGACGTCATCTGGTTGTATGACGTCAGAAGTCCACTTAAGTTTGTTTTGATGTGTTTTTGAATAAAAACACAAAGAGGCATCAAGATGAAAAGTAAAAGCCATGTGCCATATCAGCGCCTGTGCCTATTCCAGTTACAATGACCCCGAATCGAACAAACCAGCTGGCCACTCCGGAGACAGAGGTCAATCAGGGACTACAGGCTCTGGGCACGGTCAGTTCAGGTGCAGGCCGGCAAGGTACCAGCATGCTTCAGCATCGGACCCCAGATGGCCGGGAGATACTGATCCCACCAACCAGGTGTTTGCACAAGGTTAGTAAGACACAGCATATTACAAGCATGACAATGTTATCAGTTCATGTTGTCATCCGGTTTATGGGGGGGTTCCAGCAGGCGGTGACGGTGGCTGCAGGCCAGAGAGAAAATGTTACAATTGCTTTACAAAAATAAATAAACGGAAAATGAAAATTAATTGTTAAATATAGTTTTGTTGAATTCATAATTATATCTATATTCTCTTGTATTTTTCATTCTATTATAATTTGTGTCTGTACTCTTAAATTTTCTCTTATTTCTCTGTACTTTTTGAACTGTTGTAACCCACAAATTTCACCAGGGTGGAATCAATAAAGTTCATCTTATTTCTCATCTCATCTCAGATAATTATTAAAAATCATAAAAAAGTTACTGATTGCAGATATAAAGGGACACAAAGATTGATTGTTACATCCTAAATAATGTCCAAATCAATCAGTCAAAATATTTTATCCTTTCTATTAGAGTATTTCGAACAGTTCAGCTTTTTAGCTGTTAAAACTCAGTCGAAATCAATTGTCAAAAAATGCTGACTTGACTTTAGATTCCTTGTTTTTAAATTCTCAGTTGTTCCTTTTGGAATCAGTACTGTGCAGATAGTAAGAAATTGCCTCTGATTATTTCTGCCTGTGGATGCTGTCTAACTTTGTACATTAAAAAAGGTGAATGTAAAGATAAAGCAGGCTTATGATTCACACATTCCATACATCACAGTGGCTACATACATTCTCTCTGTTATAGTAATGGATAAAATTAACATTCAGCTACAGCCAGCATTACCGATGAAAGCACATTTGAAATAAAATGTTGGAATACTCACACACCGGAGGTCTTGGAGGTTCCGTGCAAACTACTTCGTCTCATTAAACTTGGAGCAAGAACGCTACATGCTGGCTCTCTTGTCGTTATGTAAGCAGTGTAGCTCTCTGTCTATGTGGTGTTGCAACATGTCAACTAGGACAGTAGAAGGAATGCCAAACCTGCCACATCTTGTTAGTGTATAAAACTGTCAAAAGTACTCGTATATGATTAATAAATGACAATTCAAGAGAGATCTAATAAGAAATGTGCATATTTTAGGGAGACAGAAGAAGTCGGCCTCGTCATCCCTGATAAAATGCAGCTGGTCAGAGGGCGTGGCTGTTTCATCCCAGTGCATTACTGCTCTCTGTCTGTTCCTTGACTTTAGATGGCAGACGCCTCAATAATAAAATGTCTCTCCCGCATAGTAAATGATCTTATCCTCTGTTTAATGATTGCAATCTTGAGCTGACTGGAGACAAGTGATTTTAATGGGATTTGGCTGCACTTATTGGAAGGTACGGGTAGACTGGTGGATGAGGTTTCACAGTTTGCTCTGCTCCAGCTCGGCTCTTCAGATCAGTTAATGATCTTGTCCACAATGATCTCTCTCTCTCTTTTGTGCTTTACTTTGTATCTTGGTCATTAAAGTAAAAATGCGAAGAAAACAGAACAGAATAAAATCTAGAAATTCAAACCATATGTGTGTGTGTGTGTGTGTGTGTGTGTGTTGTGTTTGTGTGTGTATGAACCTCTAAAAGCCACAGCAGTGACTCAGCAGTGGTTGGCTTGGTAACTGGGAGGTTGTAGCCAGATGTAGTAGTCCCAAAATCCAGAGGTGATCCAAGATGTGATGGCCCTGGAGTACAGAGCTGATGATCTTTGATGATCTATTTTTTAAAGTGACAACGTCATTTCCCCATATTTCTTTATACAAAGAACTGCTAAAGACCAAACTGTGAGGAAAAAATTAAACACTCACCCAATGGGGTTGGAATCTTTGAAATTGTATCTCAGCCTTTGTACATACAGAATATACATATAGATGTTTATATATACCTATAAAATATAGTTGCAGTGCATAAAATGAACCTTGTTCTACAGCCAAAATCCAAATCAGCCAGTATGATGGATAGAAATTCATGAATTTAGTTCAAAGTAACAACAATAAAATAATAATTTGACAGTAAATTTATACATGAAGTCTAGTACAGTCTTCGTCTAAGCATATTGAATTTAAAGTAGAAACTAATTTAATGTTCTTTGCTTAAAGGCATCAAAATAAAAACAGCCCAGTTGTAGTCATGGGCACTCATTTGAAAAATAGTTGGTCCAACTCTTCATCTCTTTCAGTTTAGCTTTACACCAGCCGCTAAACTAATAAAAGTGCGTAAAAATAAACACAGCACGATTCCCTTATCTACACATTTCATAAATAAAATAAATACTGCTATATATGCTCATAGAAAATAACAAATAAATATACATTTAAATAAAAAATGCATCAAACATAGAAAATCAAATATCCTGGAAATGTGTTGTGCAGCCGTTAAGGGAGGACGGATCTGAAATGTCAGGAGTGCTTGGAGTTGAGGAGCTTCTCCAACAGGTTTAAAGCATTCTGGATCTCCTCTGGTGTCAGGTCATCCAGGTCAGGGAGGCTCCCGGGAGGCAGCCTCCTCCTGGTCCGACTGGCCTCTCCACTGGCCCGGATGGAGGCGGTGTGGATTTCTCTGAGCCTCATCTGAAGCCAGTCCCGGCGCTCCTGCACCTGCCTGTGCTCCCCGAGGTTATGCATGAGCTGAACCTCGCTCACTGTTCGTTTCCTACAAGAGCAGAGCATTATGGGTATTTTTACAGAGCAGTATTGGACTGTACGTGTAAAAAGGAAATGAGGCTTCTATTTGTTTTCTGTGCTGGGACCTTTATTGATAATAAATTGAGGGGGGTTACCTGAGGGGTCGGCCTTCACATGTCGTGAAGATGTGTAACATGCAGAGTGAGATGAAAACTATTTTACAGTCCAGACTCCTCATCATGAACAAAGAGCTTGATGACCTGTAGGAAAGTAAAAATAAAAACCGTCTCAAATGTCTTGTTTCTTGTCCAAAGATTAAATAAAACACAAGAAGTGACATTAACATTTGAAAAGGAGCCGAAATTAATCATTTCAAACATTTATTGGAAATTATGGGAAAAAAAAAAGACGACGTTGAAAAATTGTGATGAAAATAACAGCTACATTATTTTCTTCACACCATCAAAAAACCCCTAAATAATAAAAACAAGTTGAAATATTACAAACAAAAGTTCAATGACAAATTCAGCTTTTAGTCAAGTTGTAAAAACTCTTTAGATTTACTTTTTTTTTTTTATCTTTGCCAACTTTCCTTCTCTTAGTATCTTCCTACCACAGAAAACAAGTTGATAATTTTACAAATCAAATTACTAATAATTAAAATTCCACCAAGATGTTGGATTACTGACACAAAATCATCGCTGTGAGTCACGAGTTGAATTGCAATTTTTGGAAAATTAAACTTCCGAAAACTGTTTTATCTTGTGAAAAAGCTGAAGAAATACATACAAAAAATGATCAACTTTGAACCATAATAAATAATGTTTTTTTCGGACTGTCAGTACTTAACAAAAACCGAAAAACGAAAAGTAATTTATCAGCATAAAAGGCATGGCACACTTCGGACACGAGGCAATTCAAATCGAACGGGACAAAGTCTACGTACCTCTCGTGATGTGGATGAAGAATAAGATGAAGACGTCCCTCTGGTTTGGTTTGCTCCTCTGGATTCACCGCCGTCCTTTTATAGCCCTCCGTGCAGCCATTGATGAGCTGCCTTCATTATTACTGTTGATGTCACACCTCCAGCAGGAGAGGAATGACGACACCTCCCCTGAGCGCCTGGCCTTCAGCACACTCATACCACAGCTAACTAATGGAGCCTCTCTCACACACACACACACACACGCACGCACGCACGCACGCACGCACGCACGCACGCATGCATGCATGTTCTATAAAATGCTAATCTATACCAGAATAAATTATGTTAAGATGGTCACTCTTGCCTCCTCATGTCTGTGGAATCACGTCCACAGTTCTTTATTTGCGTCGCCTGTTCTACAGTCAAAATCACCGCTTTCCAAAATATTTTTACGCCATCATTTCCACTCCACATTTTCAATTTTCCACGCGTCTATTTTGGCTATTCCTGTAGACTCGCTAGATCTATTAGTTCACACCCAATGTGACTTTTGGTACAACTCCCAGGGATGCCTCACAACAATAGTGGCCACATTTGGTTGGATTTATGACTTTCATTGACCAGCGGTAGGTCTCCTCGGTTACATAGGCAGTTTGCTCAGGAATTTACATTGTTCTAATGAGTTCAACGCCCCAAAAAAGAGCTTTTACACTGACCTGACGTCAGAGGAAGAAATCCTGAATCAAAGAACAAATGAGAACTCTGGAGGTGTGGAGCGGGTGATGCCGTCACTGTCTGGGCGGTGAGGAGTGTGTGTGCATGCGTGTGTGTGAGCTGCGATCTCGGAACAACTGCAAAATCTTTCTCAACTATAATTCTCAACTTTATAAATGGAAACTACAATTGATTGAAACGTTTTCATGTTTATAACAACATTGGACCCTTGCATGCTTTTATCCTCTCATCGTTTAACTGCGTATGATGATAACTATCTTGACCTACAATGGACCTGGACATCCGCGTGTGTCTAAGAACGTTGTGCGTCTAAAGCACAGTAACTTTGTGCTGTGTGCCATAAATCTCCCCTCTCTCCGCTCCGTCAACTGTCTCTCATTTGGTCATCAGGGTCAAGCTGCGGCCCCCCCACCCCCTCAGCTTTCAGCCACAGGTGTCCCAAGGGTGATCGATCCATGTGACCACGTAGCCCATGCTTGGGCAGCCCGGTTATTATGGTTACACATTAGGTAACCACATGGGTATGACTTTTCTAAATGTAGCGTGGGATGCTGCTGGGAACGAGGTGTCACGGCACGAAGGATGTGGTCACACCAGGCTTCTTCATCGTCTTAACCTGTGTCACGATGAGGACAATTAGGGACTTGGAAGTTTCATTTTCCAGGATTGTGAACTCCGGTGGTGTGATTTTGATTCGACTTTTATAATTTGCTAATTTGACATATATGTCGACTTTGACACCACTTCGCTTGGATTTGAGCTTCACTGAGAGCTTCTAATTATTGACAAACACATTTTAATTTCATATACTGTATGAAATGATTCATATCTTTGGTAAATGGAGATTAAGGAGATTACGTGTGACTTGGTCTTACCCCTGTCATTTTCTCCAAACTCTACATATAATGCGAGGGTCTCTGGGCGTGAGGCCCTGGCTGACATATGGGTCCAGACCTGATTGATCATCACCCTGGTGCTCTCCTTCTGCCGTTCCATGAGGGAAAAAAAGAGGATGACGGCATCATTAGAGCAGGCAGAGTTATGTCAAACATCTCCAGGATTTCTAAGCAGTGTCTAAGTTCATTTTAGCAAAGACCAGAGGGACCTTCCTCTGACATTTGGAGGATGGACATGTTGGTCGTTTTCAAGAAATTATTTTACTGTCTTAAGTTCATCCTTCATTAAGAATTCATTTGCAGTTGTGAATCAATCAGAGGAGCAATTATACCTCACTATTGATTACCCTCTGAAGTCGAGCGCTGCACCTGTTAATACATAAACAAATGGCTCAAGTGGCCAGTTAGTAAAATTGTTTACATACCATTTTTACAAGATTTACGGTCGTAGTTAGGGACCTGTGACTCGAGATGCTGACCTGTTTGCTTTCCCGTGTTACTATTATGGACTACGGTGGCCACGGCCTGTTTAGATGACACCCACCAAACAGATCGACCTCTGACCTCAGCTCGGGATCCTAAACCATATCGTCCTCACTACCTCATGCTGGGTTAATGTAGAGCATGTTAGCCATGGCATGCAGAGGTAACAAGGTGCATGGGAATACAATCCCACAACATTCATATCTATATATCTACATCTATACATACAAATTCTACATTCAACTTCATGTAATCAAAATTTTTGTGCCGTGTGGAATTTTAAACAAAGGACGTGTTAACATATTACTATTAATCTGACATTCACAGCTACTGCAAGTCAGGTGCATCAGTAAACCAAGCGACAACCGACACTTAAGAATAGTTACAGAGGAGTAAATAAGGAGCACAGCAGGACTATTTCAGGTTAGGCTTTGATTTTTATAGAGGGTGACGGCATGTCCGGAGACGGGTGACAGAGAAGATAAATAACATAGCACGGATGCCCCTGATCTCGAGTTACTCTAATAAACAAGAATGCATTTCATGAGTGATCTATGTCACAATTTAGGAGTTTTTGCTAAATCCATGGATAAATGAATGGCTGTTTGATATTTTAAAAATGTGAAGGAGGTTAGGTTCATACTAATATTTAACACACTTAAATATTCCACAACAACTCCGGAAACATATCGTATTCATATATACAGATGGAAAATAAACCGTTTGTTATCCAATCAGATTACTGATTAACACAAGATGTTTACACCTCGTGTACTTCCTTTAGTGTCGCATCAGCTCGGTCACACATGGATCATAAAATGGGATGAAATTTGGTCTCTCTTTGGTTGTAGTAAAAATGGAAAATATAATAAATCAAATGTAAATATATGAGACCTCCAAGACGTAAGACAGCAGAATATAAGACATGAAATTCAAGAAAAAAAACTAAATTAAATACATAAATATTTTCACTGAGCTTCAGTGTGCTCCATTGGAAAAAATTAGCAAAAATAATAGTAATTTTCATTATAATTTAGGCATGAAAATCCAACCAAACAAGGTCACAGGAAAAATGATAACCGACTATGATCATCAGATAATCAAACTGAGGACGTCTGTGTAACCTCCAACTTCACACAAACTCATGAGAACTTGAATAAATCTCGATTCTAGAACATATTCGAGGGTGCTCATACTCTCGGCTCAATAGTGACCACCGATGTGTTACACCTCGGCGTGACTGGCAGCCTTTATGATTCACGGTCACAGGTCAGGTAGAAGGACTTTAGCAGTGAGTGAGCTCTTGTGCATTACTCTCTCTTCATCCTCTTTTCCTGGAACCGCCGACCGCCTTTTCTTGCCTCCTAAAGTAATGCGCTGAACGGTTCATTTTCCCTTTCACAAAGAAAGTTTCTGCGATATCTTTCTACGAGATTGAAAATAATCACATTTAAATGATCACATTCTTCCTCAGAGATGCAGGGGGAGATTGAACAAAAATAAGCATCACTCTGCCCAGCACATCTCATGTTTCCCTGTGAGTCCCACTGCCACTGTAAAAACATAATGATGAGAACACAATGTAATGAAGATGTGATTGGAGATGTGTGTGTGTATGGAGCAGGATTATATTTGGGTGGATGAGCTGGTGGTAGAAGTGGGTTTGTTTGTTTGTTTGTTTGTTTAACGAGTGGTCTATATCATCTCAAACTCTTGGGACTAAAATAGTTCAATGTAATGCCAAATATTTAAATTTTTTTGTTTGCATTCATGCCATATTTGTCTTAATGAAACAATTAGAGCGACAACGATTCCCAGAGAGCAAATGGCGACATCTAGTGGTGTATTACTATACATACTATTTTGAAACAACCGAAGATTTCAACGTCTCAGTAGGTCGGTGCGGCCAAAATTGTCTATAGTATCCCCTGACGAAACCATTAGATGTGCTGACATGAGGCACTGCCTTTCTACCATTCTGTTCAAATATAATAAATTCCTGATGTTATTACTCAAACTAATATTTCATTTCGTCCTTCCTTTCCTCTTATTTTATCTCAGCTCGTGTACTCAATGACCCAATCATTATCAGCGTTGCGAATTCGGACCCCACGATGAACACTTGAACGCAACACCGTTTCATGTAGGCGGCAGGAGCGGTGCCTTTGAAGTCGAATTCACCGATTGGAGCTGTAAAATCTGCATTGGTGGGGTAACAAATTAATGTTATTCTTACATTACAAAGTATATTCGTTGTCACACACCAAATATGGGTGAAATAATGAGCTTCACATGTATTGATGTCGTTGAAGACGTTATCTGCACTTTTAAGACGTTAGCATCAGTTTCGGTGCGTTCACGTTTTAAGATTCTAAGTTGGCTAGGTGCTCTGTGAAAAAGGTACTTTGTTGCAGATGTAGGTATTCTATACTAACACTCTTTTAATTACAAAGTATTACTGAAGTACAAAAATAGAGTCTCAGTACTTCAAGGCACCTTACATTTGTCAAAAAATGTTGTATGATTGGATTCCCCCCCAAAAAACTGATGCATTTTGACGCATCTTTACACCCTTACTAGTTATTGATTTGATATCATTTTTGACACTGCAATAAAGTTCTAGAGAAGTATAATTACAACTTTACAAGTAAAGCTTTAAGGTTTGATTGAATGACAATTCCATAGGTCTGAAGTTTGCTTTACTTATTACAGCAATAGAAAAGTTATGGGAGCACTTTGTAAATGTTTGGGAATTAAACTGGCAAATAAATGTCAAAAATCGATTACTTCTTAGAGGAAGATTTCCCTCACTGAACTAACAGGAAATAGAGATTCTGTTGTCTATTTTCCTGTTTGTTTAAAGTGGTTGTAATTACAGCTTTCTGTCTTTCGTCTAATGTAACTCAAATTGTGAATACACACTGAAACTGAAGTAGGATCTGTTGTATCTGCTTGTGTTGTACAGACTCATGAGTGACGAGGAAGAAGCAGATGCAGACCTCTTCTGGGAGATCTGCAGGACTGAGTCAGGGAAAAAAAGAAAGAAGGACTCCAAAAAGGACAAAAAAAGCAAAGGGGACAACAAAAAAGACACATCTTTGCAACCAGACGATAGCATGCAGAGGAAAAACTCCAAATTTAAAGTAGCTGTGGGGGAAAAGAAGCAACAGAAGGCAAAAAAGAAGAAGAAAAAGAAAAAGGTGTCAAAACTAGATGGCATTGTTGTATTCCCGTCGGACAGCAGTGCACCTGTTTCTGTTGCAGGATGGATGAAGCCTTCGCAAACACCTGATCTGGCAGCACCGAAGCCAAGCAGCACAGCGAAGCTCAAAGCGGATCCTTCGCTCTCCAAGAAGAAAAGGAAAAAGAAGGTGGCATTTGAGTCATCACCTGGCTGTATTCGTATAAAGCGTCCAATGTTCAGCACTCATTCCCCTAAAGAAAGTGCCCATGTGGAGGACAATGAGAAGGAGAGAGAGAGAGGCACAACTACCAGGCAGAGTCAGGGACAAACACAGGAGGATGACTCTCAGAATACAGGAGACAATGTGAACAGCCAGGATCTCTTTATCACCCAGAAAAGGTTTCAAGTGTCACCCTCCGAACCATCCAGCGGGGAAACCAACGATGGAGAGGTCAGAATTCTCATAAACCAGGAGTCACACACACCTCTATTACCACCGATACAACACCATGAAAGATCACACAGGTGTCTACAAAGTCCACAGGGACAGGATAAAAACATATATTTCTCTCAGGGGTCACATGACATACACACGCCCCTCCTGGAGAAAGAAGGGACAGATAAACGATCGCTGCATCCCCAAATGTCAAGTGCGAATACTTCAACGCAGACAGAGAACTTTTTCACCTGTGAACTCTCCTCTTATCTCACATTTTGTCAAAAAAAGAGAGGGATTGCAAATTTGGAGGATTTGAGAGCTTTGGACCTGAGTCTGCCACAGAGGGTGAGAGCAAACCCATCGGTGACGAGTTCACCCATGGAGCCCAAGGACAAGGACTGTGATGATCTGAAACAGGCTTCAACAATGATGAACAAAAGTGACACCGATCCTGGTGTGTGGCAGCCTCGTCTCCTGGATGGGAAAGACATGAATGTAAACACAGAGCGGCGTCCGAGGTCCGTCGGTGCTAAACATGAAGACAGAACAGCCAAAAGCCCCCATTCAGAGAGTGAATTAAAGTCCTCTGACATGACAACCTCCAGCGAGGACAACGAGACCAACCTACCCAGCTGCAATGTGGTCCAGACCCAGGTGACACCTTAGATCCTCACTCCCGATCCCACAATCACCAAAGTTACAATGAAGAAATTATAATGCAGACAGTACATAAAAAATCTGGATGTCTCAAGCACCCTTTGCGTTTTTTACTCTCGACTGCAGGTCATCCGAGCATATTGAGGAAATGAAGCCCTTTTCTGTGCTTTCAGGTCAGAGCGGTCCAGACAATACTCAACGAGTCGTTCTTCTTCAAGACTAAGGGACAGGCACAGTCACCCAGACCCAGGTCCCCCCTGATGAAACTCACTCAAGGCAGAGAGACAAAGAGCAGACGAAGACGCTGAGGTCGGAGGGATGGAGGTGGATTCCGCTACGGTTCATGTTCTGCCTTGATTCTCTTGGAAAATGTTCATTACAAATGTTTTTCAGCAAAAACAAGTTAGGAATTTACATGCAAAATGTCACCTCTTGAAAAATAAGAGGCTTTTAGGATGAAGGTTTTTCACTGACAGCCCAGTCTGATCTTTACGGGGACAGAGTGGAATTTATACATTTATAAATAATATTATACTTATGATTCGCAACTTGGATGTTGTAAGAAAAATGGAGAAAAAAACCCAGGAAAAGTCTCTCAAAGTGAACTTGGAAAAAAAAAAAAAAAAGGTTCCCTGGACGTTTGTGCATTTCTTACATTTGTTCGAAGTTGTTGATGACTTCCTCGTTGAATTCATCTGTACGGTTGATAAAAGTGTGGAAATGTTCAATAACTTACTTGTGTTGTTTGAAATATTGTTCCTTCAGTTAAAAATGCAAACTCCACATTCTGTATGAACAGTTTTTATTAAAGATTGCAAACTGTATCAGCTCTCTTACTGTACAATTACGTTCTCCCATAAATATAAGTGACTCATTAGTAGCAATTAATCTCTAGAGCTGGCCTATTGGTCAAGCCTCCAAATACTTTAGTTATACTAGTACTCTGCTTCTTAACTTTACATGCTGAGTTTGTCACCTACTCATGTCATCTGGTGGACTTTCCCTAAAACTGCGATTAAGCAACACATGACGTATGCTCGGTGAGGACAGAATTGTAATCAGTAGTCTAAAGCCTGCTCACATTTCTCTCTCAATTGAAAGATATTTTGAGTAAAAGTGTACAAGTAAACCTACCAAGTCTTACATGTTAACGCAATGTTACAGAAGTAAGCGACAGCTCCAGGACTAAGCTTTCGGGACAGATCTTATTGGATGAATTTCTACAAGCATCAAAATGATGGTGTGCATCGTTGGTAATGTTCATCACAATCTCCTACAATAATAATAAACAGGACTATGAAAAGCACAACATTAACACCTTTAGACTTAGTGTAGCTGGAAATATGCCCATGTAATTCACACACACACACACACTGAATCATCCAGTACCAAAGTGACCCCAGAAATGGAAGCTACATGACTTAGGTGGATGTTTCTGAACAGAAAAGAGCAGTCTAGTTGTGTCTGAAGAGCTTGATGCCGATCCAGCTCCAAAGATGAAAAAAGACGTAGACAGGGATAGTGACTGGCAGCAGCAGGCTGTAAAAACACAGGCTGCTGCTGCTGGTGCAGCCCTGGGGGAAGTTCTCATCCACCGCAGCAGAGAAGAACAAGCCGCAGAGAGACACGATGGGCACCAGCACCACCAGGTTTGACAGGGAGAACATACTGGCAGATGGATGTTGACTGTTAGATCAAATTAGCACCAGTGGTTTGGGTTTTTGGGTACAATTCACTTCAGCTGCGCACAGAATTTACCGCAACTGCTGAAACGTTGAGTTTGTGTTCTATTCTTGTGCTGGTTCAGTCTCAGTGTCTTTCTGTATCAGTCTGGCTTCCTGGGGGATCATGTTGGGAATGCCGTCAATGATGGGATAAGCAATACCAAGCTCCTCGTTGATCAGCTCATTGGTATTAGGCTCGTACCTGGAAGGGATGTGCACAAGTACAGATTAACGGTATATTCTATGCAGGGAACACTAATTCATATTTACACGTTTGCTGCCTGTCAACTGTGAACACGGTTTTCTCCCTCAGTTTGCTGATTAAGTTCTCAGATTTCTCAATCTTTGCAACTTTTTTGGCATTGTGATAAATCAATCCACTGACTGCTGTTGACGTGACTACATTCTGACAAGTAACTCGTTATAAAAGAACGCTTCGGGTTCATCTGTAACTAAGAGATACAGGGACATCCATCCTGCTTACCTCAGCGGCTTTTTGGAAAGCGGACAAACGAGAAACTGGAGCAGCCAAGTGTCAAAAGGTTGCTGCTCCTCGTTCTTCACCTCCGTGAATCTTTTTACTGATACGGCTGTGGGCGTCAGGCGTCGTGGGCAGACTGCGAGTCCCACACGGAACGACTCTTTTACAAATCTACTCAGAACATTATGAAACATGACCAAAATGTTGGACAAGCTAGCGGATAATCTGCAAACAGGAAGCCAAGCGACGTCACCGTGACCGGTACATGTTCTTCTTCGTCTTTTATTTTGAGGGAAACTGTATGATTTACGGCACACTGCTGCCTCCCACAGTCCAGACTGCGCACTACACACAGGTATATGTACTGTATATTGTGTCCTCAAAGCTTGTGGAGGTCCATACAGCTTCTCTCTCTCCTCGGAGGACTTGGTGCATTCCATCCTCCAGTGTTTTTCTAGTTGAACTGTTTGAAGTTATCTAGGGGCAGAAGAAATTTCTGTTACTAACTTTCATGTGGATGTTTAAGCTGAATGTCTGAATTGACGCAGTTTACATATTTGTCCACATGGTGGCAGTGTTGCACCAATGAGCGTCTGAAGCTTTAGACTCGTTACTTAGAACACAACGCAAAATCAAACATGGTAGTGTGAAATATAAAGAAAAGAAATAGATAAAAATGAAGTAATAAGATAAGGATGTGACAAAAGTGGGCATCAATCAATGAGAATAGATAAAAATAGTGAATAATATGAAAATATTGGACATTTTCACATAAAAAATAATGACATAAAAATGATTAAAATTTAAAAAAGAATACATGCATATACAAATACCTTGGAATCGGTTTCAATGAAAAGATTAATTTGTAATGATCTGTACTGGTTTATGGTGAAGTGATTTATCGCAGAGCTGCCTGCTCACCCTCAAACCTTTGGTTGTTTTCAGCACTCAGCTCTAAGGTTTATTACTGATGACAGCTACAACACACACCACTCTCATAGAAACAAGTTAGCTGGCTGTGTTTAGTTGTAAGATTCGACGAGCTGTGGCTTTCATTTGTTCACAAGGCCTTACTGTGTAAACTTCCACCCTATATTTCATCACTTTTAAGCCAGAACATCCACAGTCTGGGTGCTCACACTCAGACAAATTTATGCTCCATCAGAACAGAATTAGGAAAAATGTCCTTCAGGTACAACAAACCTTACATCTCTGTAAATCTGGACTCACGAGTGCCACTCTCAAATCTGTACTTGGATGTTACTGTGTTTAATTTATCATTTTTTTCTCCAGTTTATTCCTCTTCGATGTATTTTGATTTCTTCCTCAGTGGTTTTTCGAGGTGAAGTAAAGGTTGAATGAATGAATCTTTAAATATGTATCAACTCTAGAAAGGCTGAAAATTGGCTCCCGATTTAAAACTTAATATTTAAAGTGGAGTAAAAGTATATCACCAGCAGTATATGAATAACCCATCCTCCTGTCTTTGTATGTCCTCATCCCACCCACTCATCCTATCCCATCATCCTCTTATCCCTCACTTCTCTCTCTCTATGTTCTCAAACCACTCGTACACCCTCTCCATCATCCGTCCCCTTTCGTCCCTCCCTCGTATGTCGCCCTTTTCATCCCACTTCATGTTTGCATCTATCGTTTCTCTGTGGGGCTCCGTGTCTCATACGCTCAGATGGAATAGATGGAATAGATGGAACCCCTCCCCCTAAAATCCCAGTATTTACACATCATTAAACATTAAACCTTTCATCGCCCATATAGATGTGTCGTGTTTTGGGGAAGTTCTGTGGCTTCAAACGAAGCCCGATGACATCAGAGTTTGGAGAGTGAACGTAGGAGGGAAACAGAATATGAATGATATCGGTTGCTTTAATTTGAGAGAGAGAAAATATAAACCGAGGAGAAGAAAAAAAGACAACAGAGAAGCATTTTACTCATGTCAAAGTTGTCGTTTGAACTGTGCTTACACCACGACACTCTGGAAACATGATTTCCCAGCAGGTTTCATCCATACAATATTAAATATTGTCAGAGAGCCCGGTGCTGCATACTCTCCCTATCCATATGGCTGAGGATATTGCTCTGAGACCTTCCTGGCAGGAGGCCCAAATGTTTTAAAACAGCTCCTGGCTGTAATATATCCCACCGCTCGGTACACGGCAGACCTGCTAATATCACATTTTGTCTTTCTGGCTGCCAGGCAAAGTGTAAGTGTGTCGCTGTGGACTTTTTGGTCCGTTCGTGCAGGAGGGCTATCCATCATCTCTGACACAGAACGTCTCATGATGTGCAGAGTGAAGGAGAGAGCACGTGGACCACGGTCCTACGTGACGCCGATCGATAAAACGATCGGCCAGCACGGTGCAGGCCTGCACATTAAACCGCATACACGTGAGAAAAAAAAAAGCTGAGGTCTCTGCTACAGCGAACACTCGGGTCAATGATGAGCACGTCGTTACATATCATTAAACGCTCTCCTCAAAGACCCGAAGAGAGCTTGCCCCATCATTTGTGAGGAACATCTGGACACGACTACCCAGCCGCCGAGAGTCCAGATGTCCGGGATCAATTTAACGGATCATCGTCGGTGAAGTGCCGCGGAACGCTTTTGCTGGACGGCAGTGATGATAGAGACGGAAGATAACAACGTCTCTGATTACGAAAACTACAAAAACAACCAAAGCCAGGGTCCCTGCTGGGTCGTAGAAATGGTTCCATTCAGTGTAGTGTTGATGATCTGTCTGAATCATTGCAGGTCATCAGGGATCCCAGCGCTGGACAGTCCTAGTCTCAACCTCCCGTCCACCCCTCTGTCTCTTCGAATATTTCAGAAATACCGCAGCAGTTGTGGGAAATCACCACGTGGCAGCTCCGACTTGGCAGTGATGTCTGCGAGCCGCTGCCAAGGTTGTTACAATACTAATAAGTTTTAAGCTTTGTGGGCAGGGATCTCATAACATCTCCTACATCAACATCCTGGAACGCAAATTCTATGCGACACTTGACGCGTTAAATTGCCTCATTGCGTCAAACCTGCGTGTTTGTGTGTGTGTGTGTGTGTGTGTGTGTGTGTTCAGAGTCTCGAGGCCCCCGTGTCCCAGTTTGGGGGACTGTTTATGTGGTCTGTTTTCCATTGTTGCACAGAGGGGATCCTGGGAGACGGAGAGTGATGCACACTTGACGACGGCTCCTTTTCACGGCTCTCTGTTGTTCCCTGAAAGTGGGAGGACGAGTCGTGCTCGGGAGGCAGCAGAGACGCAGCGTGGGGGCTTTTTCATTGGCTGCTTTCTCATGGCAGACACTTTATCAAGCCCACTCCTCCTGGTGAGGTTTGGCCGAGCTTTCGTCGCTCGCACACCTCCGTGGGAGCGCTCGGAGTCGGTCACCTGCGCTCAGAGCCGCTGACGGGAGGCCCACGGGAGCAGCAGGAGGTCCGTTTAATGACCTCTCCGTCCACGTCCACCTTATGTTCTCAGGTCTGGCTCGTCTGTTGTATCAGGTAGAGTGACAGCGGCAGCACACACAGCCTTCATATCTCAGCGGTGACATTTGATTCGTCTTCTTTTTCTCCCCGTCTCTGAGGTTTTTCATCATTTTTTTTATTGCCGACGAGGTTACAGTTTGTTTTCGACTCTGTCTGTTCGAAAAGTTCTGTAAAGAATTCTATCAAATCCGGTGGAAGGTTGGGTTGGGAATCCAAATCCAGGGATGGAAAATTTCCACTAAAACTGTCCCATGGGGCATTTTTGCATAATTAAACAAGTGAAAAAAATCTGGCGTCTCGTCATATTCGGTTGCCGTGTGTTTTATTTTGATGCTGACGTGGCATTAATGTGCACAAAAACGACGTCCTGTTCGTCGATGCTGGTCGGTCACCATGGTTACCGATGACCGTCGCGGTAAACTTCATCGCCGTTCTCCTCAGAGGTTTAAAAGGACCATTGTGCTGTGATGAGTTCTTGAGTGGACCACGTGGGTCCAGCATCACGCGTTCCACCAGAGAGAAATTGGACTGTGTGTGGGAATGGAATGTCATTCTATCCTGAGTGGAATTCTGATGGCTTTTCTTGCTGAGTTCATGGTTTTTATCCAATTAGAGGCTGCAGATTATGTCAGGATTCCTGCCAGGAGAGCTTTCATCGCCATGCTGAAATATTGCTGACACTGCGTTTGCTCTCTTTCATCCCCAAGGACTTCCTCCTCCTCTCTCTCTCTCACTCACACCTTAATCATCCTTAATCTCTCTCGCCCTCCTCACCCCTCCCCCTCCCTCCCTTTCAAACCAAACTCTCTGTCGTCGAGTTTCCACCACCAGGAAAGACAAAATCCAACTTTTCTACTTTCATTACCGTACGTGACTGATGGACCTGCTCTGACTCTCCTCCGTGGTCACCTGGCAACGGCCTTAACGAGCCCTCAAATAAGAGTGTGAGGCCCGAGCCAATAAGGCGTCAGCAGAGGTCGACGCTGCCCGGTCGCTGCCCGCTTTAAGACCCCGCCTCGCCGTAGCGGCTGTAAACTCTCGCCACCATCCGGCGGTACGTCGTTGATGTGTGTGTCTGTTATTGTGCGTGCTCACGGCTCATTGGGCGTGCTGGGTGACATTGCCTTTGTTGTTATGAGTCTCAGAGACTTGTTAATGAGGATTTTTAACGGTACCCCCCTACGCCCCCCCCACAAACAATACAGGTGCAGGGTTACAATTTTATGACGAGCCATCCGTGAAAGTGTTCGTGTAAAAGTGTGAGGATGGTTTGACGACGCGATGATGAGGACGGATTCCTGCTTACTAAAGAGGTAAACCGTCGCCATAAAAGCGGCGATTCAAAACGGAGGAGGGAGTGGAGGGAAAAGAGCCAAGGAGGAAGTTTGAAGGGGGCAGAGGAGTCGAGGAAGGCAGAGAGGATAATGACAGTGAAGAAGGAGGAGAGAGAGAGAGAGAGAGAGAGAGCGAGAGAGCAACTCTTCAGTAGCCTAACGAGGATGACAATTAGTGCATCCTCAGAGGCTGCGAGTCTGCTGAGGTCCCCACATCCCACACGAGTTTAGCTGCACCAGAGCACAAAGCCGCACCACTACGGCTTTATTATTTCTGAAATATGTCTTCAGTGTTTTCCGCAGAGTTTGAGTTTGTCAGGTGTGCGTGTGTGTGGGAGGTGGGTGTGTGTGTGTGGGAGGTGGGTGGCATCAAGGCACAACAAGTCTGCTGGACAAAATATTTCAGCAGTGCCAAGATGTTGCATTCAGATACGATGCGCATTACTATCATCATTACCATAACAATACCACCACAAAGGACGGCATAGCACACACACACACAACCGGCTGCTGTTGCTGTGTGAAATCTGGAAATGACATGTGAGCGTCTGCCCTTTTTAAGACTTATTCCCCTCTAATCATTATGATCTGATCTAATAATTATTCTTATCCTCATTGATTATTATTCTTAAATGTCTGCGTGTTTCCAGAACTTTCTCTTCCTTTGTGTCCTTTTGCAGATAGATTTTGATCACCTGTTGTGACGTCCTTATGATAATGTGTCAGATTTGTGGGCCGTGAGTTGGAGTGAGTTTAATTTACACTTTATTTCCCCCTGAGGTCCGATCTTCTCCGTCTCAAACTAATGAGAACTGTCAACAACCACAGCGCAGCGCTCAGGGACCAAATCCTACAAAGCGGGGGTCTCCAACCGGGTCCTCCGTGAACCCTTGTCCACCTCTGACAGATAGTTCCTGACAATAATTTGGAACATCAGGTGGAAGCAATTAATTACACCGCAGGGCAGGAAAGCTGCAGGACGAAGGGCTCGGAGAGGACGCCGAACGCTACACGCACGCACACGCGGGCAGGGATTCGAACTCGGGACCTTCCGGCTGTGAGGCA
>OMNV01026842.1:0-13524 GCA_900303265.1 Brotula barbata | reverse complement strand
TGTAATAGGACGAGGAGTGCAGTGATTTCTGAGACCTTGACACTGAGGTCAAACCAAACTGTTGATGCTTCCTGCCCCGGGGGGCCCTTGAGAGCCTCCCGACCCCGGCAGGTTGAGTTGAAAGAAGACGTGCCGAGCTCTTCTCTCCTCCAGTCTGTGGAGCGCTACGATAAAATCTACATCACGCAGCCGCTTTTATGGAGGCGGACGGCAACAAAGCCAAAAACACGATCGGCGCAAACGAGCACGAGGGGGCGTGAACAAATCGACGAACGCAGCTCCTAAATTCACGGCGACCTCGCCAGGATTTCACCCTCTTAGACGAACAGCTTCTTTTCATTTCCGGCCTCAACGCCGGCCGTACACGGGAAATCATCTTCTTGAAAAGTTCCAGCGTGCTCCCAGATCTGTTTTCTCTTCTTGTGTGGTTTCGTTTTAGCGTGACTGGAGCGCCATTTAATGAATAATTCATCAAAACGGGGTCTCACGTTCCTCCCAAAGTCTGAAGTTGATTTGAATTTCAGATTAACTTGAGTGTGACAGAGGTTATTTGGCGTCTTAGAAAAGCCCTCGGCTCGTATCCTCAAACTTAGCGGAGTGTAACAGAATCTTCCTGATGCCGCTCGCTCTAATGTGCCATCGTTATCTCTGGATTCCCCCGAAAACATTTAAGAGGGCGCTAAACATCTTTACGTCCTCGAAACGTACTCTAAACTAACCCCGTCTGTAAAAAAACGATGACTCAGCAATGAGACGTTTTCGTGTTTGAATCCCGTAAAGCGTTTCGGTTTGTTAATTAGCCCTTTTGTCGGTACCGCGGCGGTAAAGTGCATCCTTAGCCTCTCTGCCTCGCCGTGGAGAGGCGGTTGTGGGCGTAGAATATAAAATTCCCCTCTCGCACAAAAATATGTTATTATTTTTCCTCCGAACGTTCGGTGAAAAAAAAATTCTCATTATTTAGAGGGAAGCTTGCAAAAACTAATATCATGTGTCGCATGGAATCCATCTTGAAATAAAATATTTTATTATTCGTGCCGTGGGCAACAACAGGATTATTCCCGGCAACTTGCATTTTAAATATTCATTTAAGCAGAAGGAAAACTTATTTGGGGTGAAATTTCTTTGTGCAAAATCAATTTCTTTTTTTTCTTTTTTTTTCCTGGGGAGTCGTGAAAATCTGACAGGATGTAAGTTGTGAATTGTAAAAAAGAGTCATCATTAGAGGTGGGATGAGAGCAAACGTGTCATTTGTCCACCGCATCACCTGAATTAAAAACCCACGGACGGACAGCTGCACATGATTGACAGCAGCAGAGAGTTAAAACAAATGAAATATTTCCTCTTATCTACATGTGGACATTAAACTCACACGACGTTTTATTATCACTGTTCACCAAAGTCATGATTTATGAACACCTTCCCTACTAACGCCTTGAAAGGCCAGAAACAGACATTTATCATAAATATGTCAAAATCACATCTGAACTCTACGACCGAGCACTAAAGACTCCATATGTAAAAAAAAAAAAATTAAAAATAAGAAAAAAACAGCAACGTTCTCGCACGGTGAATTTCAGGTGAATTTCTGTGTAAACAAAACTTTTTTTTCGCTCATAAATTTACAACTTTATGATCGCAGAGAATCTCTGAGTTTGGTTTTTTTTTGTTTTTATTCGTAAAGTTTCAACAAATTCTTGACTTTTTACTCAAATTTTATGTATAATCTGAGAGAATTTGGCTCAGTTTTCTAAACCTAATACGCCGTCGTAAAAATCGTACTGAAGTCATGAAAAAATGTCAATGGGAAATGATAAACTAACTAAAATAACATCGGACGGGAGAGAGGATCTTTCCACGGCGTGTTGTAAACCTCTCCGTCTCCTTTTATTATTTATCCACGGACAGACAACGACCCGCACGTTCTCCGAGCTTTTCGCTGACTTTGCGGTCATGAATTATTCCATATGAGCCTCTTTCCCCGTGTGGACCTGCTGCAGAGAGTGATGGTTCCTGAGGGAGACCCTGATGATTGATGTGCTGTGGACTGTATGGAGTCCAGCCCATCAGATCTGATCCGTGCTCGTAGCTCACGTTTTGTCCTATTGTACCGTATTTTCATTCCTCCGTTAAACATCCACAAAAATTGACACATCTGGTCACGGTCACCAGATGTTGAATGTATTCTGTACATTTTCTGCGGATTTTTATGAATTTTCTTTCTTATTCTTGTCACCTGTCAGGTTGGTGATTCTGATTCGGACTCTCATCCAATAAAAGACAAATAAGAAAAATCCAGTCACACATTTCTTATATTAACATGCAACCGACAAAATTCAACATTTACTTCAGTAAAATCCAACAATAATCTGCTGCAGCCCAGTTTAATGGACGTCTATTACAACAACTAATCCAGTTTAACTTGGTGATCTCTTCTTTCATCCCCCGGATCCTTCAGAGCCCACGTTAAGGCTCCGCTCCTTCATCACAGGAAGTCCAAATCACTTACGGGCCGTCCGTGAGATTATCGCCGAGCAAAATTAATTCACGCGAGTCTTATTTTCAAAGGAGCGTTTTAAAGCGATCTTGGTAAACACAAAACCGATTGAAGTCCACGGAGACCATCAGAGACCCTCAGGCACAAAGACAACTCAAAGAGCTTCACAGAGCCCGAAAAACAACAGATTATAAATCAAACAATGTCCAAAAAGGAAGAAGTTTGAATCCAGGACGGATCTCTCTCCATCTTGGAGCGTCTCACACGTCGGCTAATTGTCCTCGTCACTGTCCTCAGAAGTTAGAATCTTGTCTTTCCATCTCTCTCTCTCTCTCTCCTTCCTGTAGGAACAGGAAGTGCTCCCGTTTGAAGAGCGGTCCAATATCCCTCCACAGAGTATCAGAGCTCCGGTACATCACAGCGCTCCGCGATCTCAAGCTGCACGGAAGGCAAAGCGCCGTTACGTTTATCGTCATTTATTCTGTTCGCCGCCGCTAAACAAAAAAAAAAAAATAACGACGCGACAACGCTCCGTGGTCCTGCGGAAAATCGGAGAGAATTCTGGAAATTTCCACGGCGGAGACGAGCAGCAGAAATGTTCGTCTACGGTTTGTTTCGCGCCGACGTAAATAGCTCGATAACAAGAAAACGCTCGCCGTCGAGTTTCCCGCCTCCGCCCGAGCTCTTCGCGTGTTCACTCCCCCCGTTGGCTTTTGTTCGGAGGGACGTTAACGAGCAGCAGAGAGCGGCGGAACGGTCCGTGGTCGAGTCAAAGCGGAGGCCCTACATCACGCGGCTGATTTACTACGGGTGTGTCCTCAAAAACGAAAAAAAAAGAGAAGAAACAGCTTCGAATTTTACAAGAGTGTCAGAAATTTAGGACAAAATAGTTGTAATTTGACAGCGGTTACGAGGCGGGCGCGTAAATCTTCAGAGACGGCCGAGGCGACGGCGCGTCTCTCCCGGCCTCGGCAGCCATTCACGCCACGTTCGCTCTGACACAGATTACGACCGAGATTTTACTGCAGCCATCTCTCACAATGTGACACAATCAGCTGCTAAAGATTGCTGTAATCACTCCATTTGCAGGAGGCCTTCGGGATCACGCCGCTGCACTCCTGCCTCCTCCTCCTCTGCTGGGTTTCTGCTAATCTCTAACACAATAAGCCCCCGAAGGATCCTCACTCACTTTAAGCTGCAATTAAACATCTGGGTTCCTCTGCGAAAAGGTAAAGAAGTCAACACTTCCAGATTTTGTATCTCGGTTGAGCGTAAACATCTTAGTAAATTATTACTTTCACTTGACTACTTTTGTCCAAATGGGTTTGTTTGTGGTTCGGAAATAGTCGGTGTGTTCAATGTGCAGCAGAGTGGGAGACGGAAGACCGAAGACAAAGAGTTGACTTTCTTCGGTTTGACTTCCTGTTTGTGATAGATTGGCTGTAAATAGATTAAAATAAGTTCAAACTGAGCTCTACGTAGAGGACTCTGGACCGTCCAACTCATTGAACGCGTCCTCTAAAGTTGAAGCTCGTTGTAGGATTGTTTTTTTTTGTGTGTGTGTGTGTGTGTGTGTGTTTGGGACATTGTGGAGATGCTTCTTAGGTGTTAATTGGACACAGCTGTGTCTGATTGTCACATCTACAGCTGATGAGCCAATCAGACAGGAACCTATTTAGGTTTCTGACGAGGACGGCACAGCTTCAGTTCAGGGACGTCCTCCCTGTGTGTGTGTCTCGTCCCTCGACGCCTCGGCTTCTGTCTGCGTGGCTCTCCAGTTTAAAGGACGTCGTCACAGTCGTCTTTAAATAAAGTTTGAAAATCTTCATTGAATGATTGGAAAGTGCCTTCATACCACAACACATCCAAGTCACTCAGAGGACCAGAAATACTTAAATTATCATCTTATACCTTATACCTTATCATCTTATACCTTATCTTATCATCTTATACCTTATACCTTATCTCTTATACTTATCTTACTCTTATACCTTATACCTTACCTTATCATCTTATACCTTATCCTTATCATCTTATACCTTACCTTATCATCTTATACCTTACCTTATCATCTTATACCTTACCTTATCATCTTATACCTTATACCTTATCATCTTATACCTTATCTTATCATCCTATACCTTACCTTATCACCTTATACCTTACCTTATCATCTTATACCTTACCTTATCACCTTATACCTCATACCTTACCTTATCATCTTATACCTTACCTTATCACCTTATACCTTACCTTATCATCTTATACCTTATCTTACCTTATCATTTTATACCTTATACCTTATCATCGTCCGTCATCCTCATCAGATCTGTCTGTCAGTCAACATAACATAAAAATAGGAAGGTCAAATTAACTTTGTGATTAATCGATAACGGCGATGATTTTGTTTTGAATCTCGATTAATCGTGATTGCAGCAAATATAAAAAGCTAATTTTGTCCACTTGTGTTTATAGATATGTTGCTTTTGAAAAAATCTCTCTTAAACATTCAGCGTGCAAAATTCGATTTTGCAATTTATAGCTTTTAATTGTATAAATTACAATTTTTAGTCTTTTGACAGCCGTACATATAATGTCAAAAATCAGCAGCATTCACCTTGATGATGGTAAACTGTGTCTCGGCCGAACAGGAAAAAACTGCCGTCTCAAGTTTTCCGCTACGAAAACCCGTATCGGTGTTTCGTGCTTTTGCGTTGATTTGCGCGTCGATCCGGCGTTAAATCGTAAACGTTTCTCCTCGTACAGAGTGCAGAATTTACACAGATGCTAGCTTAAACGCCGCGAGAGAGGATCCGTCGCTTTCTCCGCTTCCTGTTGTGGAATCCTACAGAGCCACCTGGTGGAGAGTTCTGGAAAACAGCTCCTAAATTCTTGCATTCTCAGTTTCATTTTTAGTTTAGTTTTGTTTACAGCACAGCGTGGGTGTGAAGCTGGGGAGACGGAAGTAAACACAGAGATACAGAGAGCCGGACTGCCTCTTCATTTCTCCACATCTCCCTCGCTGTCCTTCACTGTTGGTCCAAAGAAATCCAGGAAATCAGAAGTAAACTTATCGACTCGCGATGACTTTAAGGTCAGGAGTGATTGCTGTTAACAACAGCTTCTGACAAAAGCGAGTCTGTGTTGCTCAGACACGTCTGTGTCAGGTATTAGATTAGTCACCTTTCCAAGGCCTTTAGACAAGAGTGTGTTTGTTCTCGCCGTAATTCTGTTATCTCCCTTTCTTTCCATCTTCTAATCTGGGCCCCTAACAGCCAAGCAAGTAAGCTGTTCTGACAAGGCCTGTGCACAAATTGAATTTTTCTTCTCCCATCCCTTCCGATTTATAATTCCTTCTCTCACCCTACGAGCAAACTCAATTTCTGACCCTTTAGACAAAGGCCGAGATAAAGCAATTAGCGCGCGGCACTGCGAGGGTTTATGGCTTGACCGGCTTGGCAGGATTGTAAAGCACTAAAAGCAGCAGGATCCTGGGGTGACAACGGTTTTTACAGACGGAGATGAGCTCTGTATCAATGGCAACGGAGAGATCCGGCTTTCCGCGGAGTTCAGCAAACAGACAAACAAACAAACAAACAAACAAACCCCAGACTAACGTTCTTATTTGTCTTTAGTCGCTGTAATTTCTTCCTTCGTCTCAGGTTTTCAAACCGGTGGTTATTTCTTTACGGAGCACTTTAAGTGTTCCGAGCGAAAAGTCTGTCTTTTAGTGGCTAAAAGCCGACTAGTCGTTGAGGTCAGAGCTCCAGATGAAATCCGTCGCGCGGCTCGCTGTTCGCGTTTGAAGGTTTCTTCGCGCGACGCCAGGATGAGCGCCAGCCGGCACAAACGCTTAAAATTAGAAGAAGAGGCACTGAAAAGAAATGAAACGCCTCAGGTAATGAAAATCTCTGTCGTAAAAGCTGCGATCGCTCAAAGATAAATATCAAACAGTCCGGTCACGGTCGCCTCAGACGTTATCAGACAGAATAAACACCGAATTACTATCGGAAAATGTCATTTCCATCTTAGTTCCTTTGTTAAATCTGAGTTTTCCCTTATTTCCGTACGTAAATCAGGGGTTTTCGATCAGTTTTGGACCACCGTCCTGACCCGGAAACACCCCGTGGCCCTTTAAAGGCTTCGTGTTGTAGCGTAGTGGACGGCAGTAGAACAGGAACAGATGGAACATTTAACATAACACAACAAAACCTCGACGTGCAGGAAACAAATGAAACGTTAGAAGAAGTTTTCAAAGAATGATTCTCCTCTCTGAAGCTGCAGGTGGAGAAACTAAGACACAATCAAAGACCGAGGGATATAGGAGGAAGATGCATAATTAGTTTCACGGCAAATTTTCTCATCCATCAAATAAAAGCGACAAGTACGTCTGGAGGATTCAATTCCTGAGCCGGACGTATTCTAATTTGCTTCTCTCAACAAATAAACACAATAATTTAACAAATGCAATATGCTAATCTGAGCTTTTCACAGTTTCAAATTTCACATTAAAAGCAGCTGACAGCGCAGGAAGTGGTGCAATCAGCGTACGTTACACACACACGCGCGCACACACGTACACGCGGCGAACACGGCGGCGTTTTTCGACGAGGAATCGTTCAAATAACAGCTTTCCCCTGACCAGACGGCTCCATTTTGGAGTTAGAGAAAAGTAAAGAGTGCAGGTTATTTGCTCTTTGGATGGTTTTGAAAGTCACCCTGGCCGTATCTCCGGCATAAGAACTCAATTTGGGCGAACCAAGAGAAAACTGAAAAGCGTAAAGGAGGATTTAAAGTGAAATACATGGCACGGGGAAATCCTGGAGAAATAAGACTCTATCTCGCTGTCTGGCGGTGGAGATACGAACGCGGCAGAACTGATGGGCTTCTCACTCATTATGTTGTACAGATAGCGTGGTGAATTTGATGCCTTTTTTTTTTTAAACTGCTTATCACCTTAATTGCCTGGAGCTAATAATAATAATAATAATAATAATAATAACAGCATTTTCTGTGCTCTTCGTTTCCATCACATCACATGTGTTTTCAGGAGCATGTTTGTGCTGGTGGACAAAGGATCTTGGGGGATTTTCGCCTCCTCTTTGTCTTTCTTAAAGCGAGTGATGGGTTGGACTGGACACGGGATGTTCAAACGGTGTCAGTTCTTTGCGATGTGCCGGTATGATTTATGACATCACAAATAGTCAAATGATGCCTGAAAAAAAACTCTGTTTATTTATTAGATCTCATATGTTTGTATCGTGGTCTTTGGAAGAACTTGGATGCACAAAGCTGCTGAGAAGACGCTAACACGATTTTAATGTAAATTAAAGAGCGAGAGAGAGGGGAAAAAAATGAAAAAAACAACACATGAATGGTTTCATATTTGCAACATCGCCTCTATCCAAAGACTTTTCACAAACTTGTCCCAGATTGACCTTCTTTCCTCTAAACAACACCGGATCCAGTCGCTGCTACATGCTAACCGCTAACCGCTAACCGCTCTGTGTGTAACCGCCTGCTGAGATCTGGGCGTTGATTCGGTGCCAGCGTGCAGTCGAGTCACGTGAAAACCAAACGATTCAGATCCTTCTGGCTCCGCTCGGGCAAAAATGGGAGTTAAAAGGAAGGGCGGCGGGCCATGCCGTTCCCCCTGCCAGAGATTCAAGCCTGGAACGGTGGAATATCATGAAAGACGAGCACGCCATCGGCAGTGACCCATTTCCACACATCCAACAGCTACGTCGCTCGGTGACCCCGCCGTGTTTACTTTGTACCTGGGAGCGTGCGTGTGATTAAAATGATGTGACGGCGTATCTGATGTCTTTGACAGGCCCGAGCGCTGCCAACGCTACAGAGAAGCGATTTGCACGCCGGAAAATGCGGCTGCTCCGCGGCCGCTCTCTCGCTGCGAGTCTCCAGAGATGGAAGTTAATGCCGAATCGCCGCGCCTGCTGGGAGACGGCGATAGCCAAATCCCAGGAGTTTATACATCAGACCCGCAGTCGAGCGGCACTTTATTTACACGTGGCGGGGAGGAGCGGCTGCGCCGAACTCCGAGGGGCCGGGGCCGTTTGTCAGTCCGCTCGAACGAACGCGGCACGGTGCGGCGCCGTTAACGGCAAATGACTGAAAATGGCTTATTTCCAAAAGCCTCCAGATGCGCTCGGCTTACGTTTTTGCAGTTTAAGAGCAAACTCTGTGGAGATTCACGCCCAGACGGAGGTCGTTCAGAGGGCGGCGACCTGAAGTTTGGTGAAGTCGTCAGAGACGTTAGGTGGGAGATAGAAAAAGGCTGTTCTGTATGCTGGGAGTTGTGTTGAAGTAGTTGGTGTCATTAAATCATTGGACAGGCTGAGAGGATCCGTCCTCCAGCACTCTCTCTCTCTCCGACAGCCTCGCCTCGCCTCGTCCGTGTCCCTTTGTCCCTGCGCCTTGAAGGCTGGCTCTGATTGGCTCTTGGTTCAGGACTTCATCGTTGTCTGTAAAAAGGCAAACTGGAGCTTTCTCGTCCAGGTTTAGGGGTGAATCGGGGGTCATCTCCCATGATCGCCCAAGTCAAGCAGGGCGACGTTTAGCGCCCTATGGGTTTACATTTAGGGCCAAAGAGGCGTCAAAGAGCAAACCAAACCATCGAACCAAAGCCCGACATGTTTACAAGAAAAAAAACATCAACATTCACTACAATTAAATCGCTATAATACTGTTAGCCAACTTTGTCCCTGTTAGCCAACTTTGTCCCTGTTAGCCAACTTTGTCCCTGTTAGCCAACTTTGTCCCTGTTAGCCAACTCACCTTCCTGACTCAGAGGCAACCTGGGGACATCTCATGTGAGGGGCGGGGCCTGAGATTTCTTCTTTTTTTTTTATCTATTAGTGTCACATAGGTAACAAAAACAAATTATACAAATAAAAATACCCAAATATTTCAAGTGTTTCTGGAATTTTAATGACATCACTGAAGTCCTTTTCTTAGAGCACATGCAGTACCTCCACGGGCCACCATGGAGCCACAAACCACTGGTTCCAAAACCCACGTAGTACTGTGGTACTTTGTTTTCACATCAAGCAGATATTTTAATGACGTTGGTGCATCACTTTTGAAGAAACCAGCAAAATGATCCCAATGTTATCGTATCATTCAAATAAATCCTAGATGTTATCCAGGATCAATTGTTTAATCAGACCTATTGTTGTCTTCCTCCGGCTTCGACCCTCCTTAACACCAAGTTTTTAACCAAAGTCAGATCAGATTTGAAGGTGCAGCCCGTCAGCGTTCAGATCCAGACCCATGATTGGAGGTCCTGGATCAGTTCTTCTCCTTCTCAGCTCAGCCTCACCCTGTCACCTCATCATTCAATCCAATTAAAACGCTCACCAGATTACAAGATTATCACCAGTGATAAATGATGATCAGAGTCTAAGGAATTCTTCCACTAAGTCCACGGAGACACAAAGTATTTAGGAAGTACTTGGAGTAAAATCCAGCAGCTTTCATGAAAGTGCGTCCGCCCGTCTGACAGCTTCCCGTCGCCGACATCCTCCAAACCCAAAAACGCGACTGTCTAGATTGCCTCGTCTCAGTTCGAGCACAGTTTGGGGGACCTGATGTGGACACGTGATATTTTTGACAGCCCCTGAGCCACGTTTGAAGAGGCCTGTCTTGCCTTTGAGAACCATTTCTTTTCCATTCTGCCCGTGTGCCAAGGTCATCAGGCTGGATAATGAGGTTTCAGCATCCGGCGCCTCTCCCTTCAACGCCGCTCTATTAGTTATGTAAAACAGGGACACCCAGGTTATTGGCTTTACTGAAGGACCCGTGTTAGCTTTGGGAAATTAAAATTTCATTTTTGTGCGTGTGCGATAGGAGAGCTGTCATCCTCTCCAGTTTTCATCTTCTTCACTTTATCTGTTCGTGTGAACAGCGGCCCACTGTGGCTCCGTTTCATGAGGGGAAGATGCATTCTGTCAGCGCACATCCACATCCAGCGTCATAGAATTGTCAAGGCTCCGGTTAGTGATATAGACATGCATGTCACATCAAAAAGTATTTTTCTTGAGTTAGCCAACCTGCAGGTTTATTTCTGACAATTTCTGTGTGTATTAAGCCTTTCATTGTAAAGTTAGAGTCATTTCTGCAGGCGTGGCCCCTTTGAGTCCTTTAGGAGGGGGTGTGGCCAAGCTCAGTGTCAATCAATCAATCAATCAAACAACTCAAAGTTCAAATTTAAAGAAGTTAAAGCTCCTCCCCGCACAGACCTGGGAAATTAAATGAATAAGTAAATAAATAAACCAAAGTCCAACAGCAGTAAAATGTTTATTTCACCGTTTGCTCGCCCACAATGTAAGCAGGGTTTCGCTTCGCACCGTGTGTTGCAAATTGTCACATGATACACCAGTATGCAATAAAGAGTAATATTGGGTTTAAATATTTGGCTGTTACTGCTGCTTGGAGAGATTATTTACAGCCGGGAGGACGTGGAGGATGAAGAGAATGTGGAAACGTGAGAAGGTCTCGATGTTGTTGAACAAAACGATGCTGTTCGGATTAATGCGGGAGACTTCAGAGAGTCGTCAAAGCCAGCGGATTAAGGCAAAGCACCGGTTGGAGAACTTCCAGGAGGTGCAATTCTACGTGCTCGGGGGGAAGCAGGTGGATACGATCTGACAACGATCCAGATACATTCCAGAAACAGGAAAGGTTCGTGGAAGACGTGCAGGTTGTATTCAGAGCGAACGACTTCAGGAACGAAGGTCAAAAGTCTTTCAGAGTAGGTTTGTCTGTATCGGCATCAGTTAGTCTCACAGATTACTCGCACGCTTTGAACGTTTGGCTTCAGAGACTTGGATGGAATGGAACGGCTTTATGCCGTGATATTTCATGAAAATCATGACAACGATGTATTTCAAACGGCCGCGGTTGCTGCTACCATGCCGTGCGTTGTGTACCTCCGGTCTGGTTATTTTGTGTGCCCGACAGCTGAGTGATTGATGGAGCGTCCAGTGACTTTGCTCCTAATCACAGCAGACCAGCACATTTAGCGTCAATCAGCCCTGTAATTGCGTTGATTGTAAGCCAATGGATATAGCATGTCATTGTACCGCGGGCCATAATGCCTCTATTAATCTTGTATTCATGGCGATCGTTGGTACTCGATGTGAATTCTCTCGGCTCGGCCGTTGGGCGGTGTTTGCTGCTTCCCATTTGAAGGGCTGGTGGCTCCGTCAGAAAGCTAAGGAGCTGATTAGAAAATGAAATGCACGCAGCCGGTGTCCCCGCGGCGCCGCAAAAAAAAGAGCGGCGCCATTCGAGGCTTTCCGTGGCTATGATTCAAGAAGAGCCGTACCGGTCAGACGGGAAAAAGAGCTGAGTCGGACTTGGTCTTGGTCTGAAAGTCTCGCTGGAGTCAAGCGGTCTTGGTCTGGTCAAAGGACAGTGGGTCGTTGTCGTGGGAGTAGGATCTGGACGAGACCTGAACCAACTACCAGGCAGATTCTACAACCGATCCTATTTTAAAGCTAAATTTCCAAATTGTCCATGTGTTGATGCTGTCAGTCGCTAACGAAGGCACAAATTGAACAAATTCTACAAACTGTTTGACCGTAGGTTAGCATAGTAGCATGAGATAACATAGTTAGCGATGATAGTCGAAGCTAACAAAGCTCAATAATCAACACTGAGGGCTAACCAATGTTAGCATTCAGCAAAGCACATTCGTTACCCAAATCGAACCACTTCCTGTTTTGATTTTTCCTTCTGAGCGTTCCGTAATGACTTGTTGATATATTTTTGTTCAGTCGCTAAACGTGAGCCGATGCAAAAATCAAAGAAAACGCAAAACAATTGTCAGTCCAGAGTTGGACAGGGACAGCCTCACGTCCTTGTCTGTCTCCAGTCTAACCCTGTGTTTACTCTTCAGCTGTGCCAGCGTGCAAATCAATAAATTGTACTTAGATTGATTTGATTCTCTAAAACGAGACATTAACGATGTTTTTGAACCGCTTCTGTCATTAAATGACCTGCAATACCTCCACCAACCACCAGTAGAAAACATCTGTTCCCCATAATTAAGTGACCTTGGTGAGGAACTTCAGGATAACGCTCGCACAACAATTATCAAGCGGAGCTCAACCATATCTTTCACATAACCGACTCAAAGTACTCTTTGAGGGAATCCTAAGAAGGATATTCCAACTTTGAGTCATTCTCCTGTGTGTGTGTGTGTGTGTGTGTGTGTGTGTGTGTGTGTGTGTGTGTAGGGGGCCACATTAGATATTCCAGCCAAATCGTGTCTCGTAGCTTTGTAGAAACATGACTGCTTATTACTGCACCACGCTGTATGTAGGTCAGGAGAATTAAAATTGATTCTGCTGTTAACTTTAGAGCAAATTACCAACCTCCCCGTCTGCTCCACACATCTCGATACCCGGCAATGAAAATAGAATAAAACGCACTGACAACACGCAAATCCTGGGGATTTTTTTTGGAGGCTTATTTTTGGCTAACAGAACACCGCTTAATGAGCTGTTCTGCTGATTTTCACATAACGAGCTCGTGATTATTAAATATCAATTTGTGCCCGTATGCTGCAGCCGTAACGGAAGAACGTACGGACGAACGTTCATAACGGGAGCGAACGTCACACGCGCGTCCGCTCGGAAACGGCCCGACGCGCTCGTGTCGAAGAGCGTCGGAGACCGGGAGCTCTGCCTTCAGGCTCGGCTCTCTCTCTCTCTCTCTCTCTGTTTAACACAACATCTGAAGACGCTGCACCCGCTCCCACCTGAGGTCAGGAGCTCTGAGAGGCCGGAGCGAGCGGGGGAGTCAGGACGGGGGACGGGGTGAGGAGCGCCGACCTCTGGACGTCAGCAACATCCAGAAAGGAGTCAGCCGGGGTGACTTTGAAGCTTTCATGACCGTCGTCTTCATCAGACGCGATCAGAGGGCAGGTGGAGGTGTTAAACGCTCGGCATCCCACGCAGAGTGTTGGAAAAACGTCTCCTCGACCCGGTGCAAACGCGTCCAAAATG
>OMNV01026837.1:0-13895 GCA_900303265.1 Brotula barbata | reverse complement strand
GCTTGTTGTGTTTGAACGTGGGAGCCCAAATGCATTCATTATTCTGTTGCTTATGGAGGCACTGTGATCTGCATGTCAACACTCCACCACCTCCGTACTCTCATCATAATGCAAAGCCAATCACAGTACAAACACACACACACACACACACACACCGTTTCCTGCTTCTGTTTTTTTTCTCCATAAACGAGCGCTGCAAATAAAAAAAAAGAAGCGAAAGTGAAAAAAACCCCACCACACACTCACTCTCCGATACAGTTATTAATGAGGGATTGGGCGCTTTTAGATGCAAAACAGATTTGTAATTCAATATTTGGCATAGACGATAATGACGAAGTGATGCTTGGACTCGGTCAGACATACTGTGAATATGAATGATGTGTAAGATGAATCCGCTGTATCCAATCTGAGGCACGCGTCAACGCAAACACAACAACATCAAACCAACCGATCGACGTTGAGTTAAAAAGGACTCGGACCTGTGGAGGATATTTAACCGACTCGTGGAACAGGTGACAGTTTAGCCGTGTCCACTTTGAGAGAGTACAGATTGTTCCACGTTTTGCGCCTGAGGCAAACACAACTCGCTGCGCTCCGTCTCGTGTAACATTTCACCGCGTGCGTGACCTCTGCTTCGGTTCGATTAGACGGATCATCATCATCCGTTTACGTCATTTTAGCACCAGAATAAACACACTGTTATTACGGCCCTTTGCTGACCTCGGGGTATTTTTGAGAGCGGTTTTAATTTTGCGGTGTTAATTTTGTTGTTCAGACAGACATTGCGCCGTAATTGAGGTCAAAATGTCGTCGGAAACACAACTTCATAAAGGGGATTGATATTCCTCTCTCTCTCTCTCTCTCTCTCTCTCTCTCTCTCTCTCTTAAACGCTGACCAGGTGCTGTAATTGCCTGCCTGACTGTAAACATAATGTGTCCAGGTATTCCCATGTGACCGCGGGCCTGCACACTATTTGCAATCGCTGCTGTAAATCACCGCATACGTCCTCAATTACGAAAATGCAACACGCAATATGCAAATATAATAATCAAATAACAAGAAGGACGCACTTTCATGTATAATGCACAAAACTATATGTTTCCGAGAGCCAATTCAAAAATCATTTCTTGCATCTGTTTGGTGCGGGATTGCCTTACTGATCCCATAAGACTCCTCTGGCTGGCGTCCCATCAGAACTCGTCTCGTGAATGGGAGACGGCTCGATGGTGCTCAGATGGAGAGAGTATTGTCAGAGGAGCTGCATGTGACTAATCAGGACTGGGCTCGGCTCCCTGCCTCCCAAACCATATTCTGCTGATTCAAAAGACTCTGTGGTTATGGAAAAGCAAAACAGGGCCATCGGAGAAAGTCCAAAATATTGTGGCTGATATTGCTCTGGTTGATGTCCAACGCAATATTCTGTGATATATGAACAGAGACCTCTTTCACCAAGAGATAACTGAGGAGGAACAGAGAAAGTGTCTTTGATTTCCATCCCAGCATTGCCAGATTTGGTTTCTGAACGCTGACAAATCTCTCCCAGGTTTTGTGTTTGTTTTGCATACATTCCGGCTACATTCTCACCGATCTAAAGACACCACAAATCAACACCACGGATGTTACCCTTATGGCACCTATCAGCTTTACTGAGGTAACGCTCCAGAGAGATCGAGAAAAACGGCAGTTACTGAAGACTTCTGGAAGGATCGCAGCTCTACCTGGGAGATTTTAGGTCATCCTGACAACATTTAAACCCAAACTCTGACAAGATTGCAGCTGTTTCAGTACAAATCGATGTAATGTGATTGTCTGGTCCTGAAAAACGCTGAGAAAATAGCAACAAAGTCATGAATGGGAGGAAAAGGGGAGGGTAAGAAACGACGCAAGTGTATTACTTCATTGAATGCAGTTATATCGTCGCTATCATTGATGACGATCATTGGGGCCTTCTTCAATCTCTCTCTCTCTTTCCCTCTCCGTGTAAGTCTCAGATCGCTCTGCATGGATCAAAGTGTTTACCATCGAACACCGCCCACCTTTATGGCACCGACTGTGCTTTCATTGCAGTAAGATGCACGTCTGCATCGACTCCCACAAGGTTAATAGGGTCCCATCCCGGACTCAAACTGTCCCGCATAGTAACTTTCATTCAGATACATCGTGACGTAAACGCATGCACGTTTAGGTAAGGCGGTAAAGCCAGTATCGGGTTTAATTGTAGGCTGACGATACGCTCTGAGTTAGCATCGCATTAGCATCACCTGTGTGTGTGTGTCTGTCGTTTCAAATCCGAGGGCAACCGTGAAACTCGAGTTGCTGATGCAGGGTCGGACTGCGCGATATGAAATGGCGTTTCTAATGTTTCGCATCAGAGCGACAGACAACCGGTCGAAGTGACTGATCACACCGATGTCAGTAATAAGCGACTACCCTGGTTTGATCTAACCGGTCTTCGTTGGTGTTGTTTGTGCTTTCTGCCATATGCTACCCATCTCGCACTCCTCCCTCTCTTTCCGTTTCTCGCTTCCTTTTCTCTCTCTGGTCATTCTCTGCTTTGCTCGCTGCCTCCACACACACACACACACACACACACACACACACGCACACATAAAAAGGAGGGCAGTGCCGAGGTTCCAATTCAGAACTCATTTGTGGTGCTGCCGGCCCCCTACCCGCTCAGCAGTTGCCGAGGGGACCCAGGGGAGCCCTATCACAGCTCTATATGCAAATGTCCTTGCACCTGGGCATCAGCACGGGCATGCTGGGACTGGGAGCTTATTTATGCAAATCTCAGGGAGACAGTCACAGCACAACACGGAGCCGGCCACGGACACCGGTGGCCATATCTCACCGCCAGCACAACAAGTCGTCGAAAGAATGTGGAAAACATGAAAGATGTGGACAGAGTGCGGAAAGAGCGGGGGAGATGGTTGGAGTGGGAGAGAGAGGAGCATCAAAGGAATGTAGGCGTTATGGTAAATAAAAGGCGTGGGTCTCGTAGGTGGTCGCGGAGAGGGATTGGCTGGACTTTGTGCGTTGTGTTTCAAGGACGAGGAAAGTGCGAATGTCTGACGAAGGTGACCACAGGTTTGAAAACCGCAAGGGTTGTTTCTAAGTCAATTTGGCTTTTGGTTAAGTCAACCATCAGCGTGTGCGGGTACACACAAACGCACGCACACGCCAGAAGTGTTTTGTTTACTATCACAACACCACTGACAAGAGGCAATAACGCTGAATGTGTTAAAGCGCTCTGTGGCAACTTGGAGAACAAAACCAATCTTTGTGTCTCAGCTGGCCCTGCCTCCCAACTGGGCCGCACCACTGTGCGAGACATCACACAGGAAAAGCCTCCCTCGTTGCATGCGCATTAATGTGCAAATGTATGCAAGAAATTTTCAGAAAAGAAGAAATTACTGAGCCAAATGAGGTAGCTGCACTCAAATTGTTGGGATTATGAATAATTACCACATATTCGGTGGAACTTTGCTCAATTTCCTCCGAAACAATGACTTTGTTGGTTTAATTTAATTGTTGGAGTAAAGTTTTCTCGTGGAATTCTGGACGAAGATGCTTTTTTTTTTTCTTTTTTTTTTTTTTTGTTCCCAAAATCATGTAAAATCTTTTATTAATATTTGTCAGTCTTCCAGATTATCATTGTTGGTGAATCACAGTTTCGCTAATAAATTCTATGACACCGACCTCACGGGTTAGGCTATAAAAGAGATAGAATTGTGATTTTACTCTTTCTTTCTTGATCGTTTATTCCATCCGGGTATATCAGAGTTCAAGCCACGCTAAGGTCACCTCTGTCTCAGCAGTATATTCCAAAGAAAACAGTCGAGAGATGAGGAGATGGCTTATGGTTCTGTTTCTGTTACTCCTACTGATGTGCCAACGAGATGGAAGAGCCCAATATGGATGGGCAAAAAAAAAGTCCTATAAATGATTGGGCTAGGGTTCAGGTAACTTACAACTATACGACCAGATTCACACCAAACCGACAATGTCACGTGATCGAACACATTCTTCTTATTGGAATACAGGCGGGAAAGAAATGATGGGGTGGCAGCGGGATTTGGCAGGGATGGAACGGTCTGCCGTGCTTCCCTGTGGAACTCAAACGTGGCAGGTGAAAAGAAGCAGCTGGGGACACCGTGTGCCACGGAGGAATTCCGATTTCTGTGAACAGCACCAGAAATTAGAGAGGAAAGGGGAGAACATGTGAAAAGTCCTGAAGCTCCGTTGTTGACTAATGAGTTTAGTTCACGCTTTATTCCTCCGAGTGTCGCTCCTAGTACCTTGAAATGGAAGAATCAACACTTTTGGATGGTGCAGGGAAACCAGCCAATCTTTCGACACGGAAAGGAGCAGCTCCATCCCAGGGACCTTCTTGCTGTGAAGCAACAGTGCTAACTAACCGCACCGGTCCGCCGTGACATCCCACATGGATGATTAAAAACATCTTGACACACTCCCGATTCAAAGAGTTTCACCCCTTTAATCTGAGCACTTGTCAGTGCAGGCCAGGTGAGTGTAAGACAGCGCAAGAGTGTTTTGGGGTTTTTTTTCTGCCGTAATTAGAGCAGCGGCACACATCCTCTGTTAATCAGCAGTGGTCACGGAAGACGGGGTCTAGCGTTGCTGTATCTCATCCCCTGAACGATGCACCCGCCTGGGGGCTGACTGGCAGCTTTGATGCTCTGATCACCAGGATTCTGCCTCTCACCTTCTGGTTTAAAACCCAAAAAGTAGAAAAGAGAGCAAGAGACGAGGTGGTTAAGAATGACGGCTCGCGGCTCTTTGTGGTTTGATTGAGAGCCATAACAAACACGAGAGATGACGTAGCCTGTTTAAAAAATGTAGATGAGTCCATCATAAAAAATCAGATGAAAGGAGTCTTTGGTGATGTGGACCAAGAAAGAGAAATGTCAGAGAAGAAAATGACTTAAAGAAAGAAAGAGGAAGGGGAGGGGACGAGGGAGGGCGAGGATGGCTGTTGTTATTGTGTTTGATGTAGTGCTTGACAAGAGAGAGAGTTTAGAAATCCTTGTGTAGTACGCGGCAGAGGAAGAGAGGGTTCATTTAAATGCATGCTCACTCAGGGCCCATACGGAGTGGGTGTCTGCTGAGAATTCATCATGGCCTCACTGATAAAGCCTCAGCCTCTTAGCGAGGGGAAAGGAGAGACAGATCGCTCTCTTGAGGTGAGATTGCCTCGTGGATGGACACTTGTTATGTAGAAATACACAACCCTGACGGATATTACTATGGCACTTTCGGACCGGTTAGTCATCCCTCCATCCTCCATCCATCCATTCCACCATTTCCCCAGGTTGAATGAGAAGCGCTCTCGGGAGAGCATAAACTGCAGACTGCATCAGCGATTAAAGCTCCACAACAATTAGGAGGAAGGATTACAGGCAACTTTGGGTATTTCTTCATATTTACCCAAACAGCACATACAGTATAATTGGTACTATATTATAAGCGCTACCTGCATTATTATAACAGCAGACAAGCAACACTTATTATTATTAACCACTTAAGCCCAGAAGGGGAAAAAAAACTACACACGTCTCGTTCTACAGAGCTCATTTTGGCATCATGTTCAATACATCCCTTTTTTTTTTTTTTTCAGGAGACCTGCAGTAATCATTCTGGATCTTTCCCGGTGTGGATCGTTCTGTGTGTCTTCATTTAGCAGGTGAAAACTAAGACGGAGAACGAAATAACACGTTATTTTATCGCGTGTTTGCAACTTTGCGCTCGAATTTGTCACCGCAGAAATGTTGCCTTGAGGTGTTTCGTGGTACAGTGTCACTTTTTGTGTAAATCTGACATTTATTGGTAAATACATACCCGTGTCTGGCAGCCTTGTCCAGAGTAGTTCAGACCTACGGTGTTCTTTCCTATTCATGCAGATTCTGAAGTGCTATGTCAAGAAAAGGCTGAATGCTACTCTGCTAAAGTGATGATAGCTTTCTTTTCTTTCACCTCCTCTTGGTAAGGACAGTAGGTGTCCCCCTCCTTAGATGCCTTCTTTGTGCCCAGTGTTCCAACGCTGGGAACAGTCCGAGTGGTGTTCTTTACCTCTGGGAACTTGAAAGTCCCCTTTATCATCCATTTTGTCTTGTTTTGTATGTCGCATCCATAAAAAGCTTGATCAAAAACGCGGTAGCAGTTTCGCCTTTGTACTCGTATACAGACTGGCTGCATTTGAAGGATCCGCCTACATGGGGAAGCGTCTATGAATTAAGTGGCCTTCGAATGATACTAGTGAGATAGACACCGTTTGGATCCCTCTGCTTCTCCTCTACTGGGGAGTTAACATATCTAGAGTCAGATCAAATCGTAATAATTTGGAGCTGGAATAAATCAAAAGCCAGACTTGTGATCTTTGTTTATCTGTGAAAAAAGCAAATGGGTTTGAAGTACAGGGTTTGATTTATTAGTCGTATTTATGAAAAATGAGTGCTATCAGATATGCTGCCGTAAGCAAAGGTAGGTAATTGTGTAAAAACATTTTTAAATAAAAAATTAATAATTTGTCTGACAATGATATGTCAATTATTGCCAATACTTTGTCTAAGCTTTTTAAGTGTAAGTGCTTTTGAGTTTGCGGAGTCACATATGCAGCTTTAAGTGGAAAAACAATCAGTTAATTTAATGACAAATCATTCAGCTTTGAGTGGCAATTAGATCTGCAAACACAAACAGGAGAACAATAGCATTGGATGGTGTGTGTGTGTGTGTGTGTGTGTGTAGATCATGTTGAAATCGGTTTTATTTGCTCTGTAGTCACAAGTCCTGACTTTTAATAAATAGAGGATTGGGATTTTTGTTGACTGTGTGAATTTGTAGCCTTTGATGCTGAGCAGAGTTCACGCTGCTCGCTTACAAACAAACATTAATGTGAACGTTGAATTAAAAAGTATAATTTAGCATTAAGACTTGGAATGTGAAAGCTGTTCGCCAATTTTGATTCTGTTTTTTGTCTGGCTTGTGTGTCATTTATTGTTGTTTTGATCCTTATATCCAAGTATAAATGTGTTTTCTGTTGTGTTCGATTATACTGTGAATCAGAGTAACAAAGATACTTTGGCTAGTGTGGTTGCTTTTTCACCCATTTCAAAGGGTTTATCCACTATTTTTGTTGTATTGAAACTCATCTTACATTTTTCATTGAGTTTATTCATCAATTTGCAAGTTGCTAGCTTGTTTTGTCTCCTCTGACCGTTGTTTCAAATTGGCTGGCTTAGCTTGTGCTAATGCTAATGTTACCGTCAGCTAACCCAGGTAGCTACTGTTACCTGGGTGAGGTGATGGTAATGTTTCTCCACTGCTCTTTGACAGACTTCTCGTTCGCTACTCTTTCAAAAAGAAAACGATAACCATTACCATAAAAGACACAATGCCGAGAAATGCCACAGTTATCGCTACTAGCTGAGGCTAGCCCAGACAGCTGACTACAGCGACCTTTGGAAACAAGGTGGAATTCTACTAATCCCATCCGTATTACTCACATTTTTTACCTTAATCACAGCGTAAACGTACTATAAAAATCAGAGCACTGACTCCATTTATACAACGTGACTGAGACTGATAATGATATAAGAATGGTTACATAAGCTTACATTTAAGCTGAGTCAGCAGTTCACACTGTGCCTCTTTCCTTTCTGCTTGCTGCGATAATTAGGTTTCAACCTTCATCACCAATGTGGACATGTCCCTTGGTAGAAGAAACCTGCATCTCATCACAGCAAATTGTGAAATTTTGCAACCAAAACAATTCTGTACATTTACCCTCTCTTGGTCTCTGTCAAAAACTCACACGTCTAAAAACTAATCCGATCGCGAATCTGGTCAACAGCAATCTCTTAAATGTTGCCGTTGTTATATGTTATTTTTAAAAATCTCTGACATTTAAACTTTTTGAAGGTGCAGGGGGTTGTGTGCTGCCACATCGGTGGAGGTGGTGGTAAAGTAGGCAGCAATTAGCGTACGGCTAATGAACGCCCTCTCATTATCAGTGAATCAACAGGCCTGTGCTAATTACGGTTAGCAGGACAGACTCTCTCTCTCCCACTGCGATGGGCTTCAAGGTCTCTCCGGAGCTGCGACTCACCGGATGGTGCCAGCAGCCACAGGTGCAAAGCGCTCGCTGCCAATGTTAAAAACAGAACATAACACACACGAGCGCAAATTCACGTACACACACAAAATCCTCTCTGACCGTCATCTAATTCCAGATGGCCTCTTGCACAGCCTTTTTTCCACATATTTGTGAGAAATTAAAGTGTTGTTCACCCTTTACCGCACACGTGAGGAGGGTGATGGTGGGAGCTCACCTCGACTGTTAATTGCATCTTTTATCATTCATCCCTCTCGCACACTTAGCATGCACATTAAAACTTGAAATCTCGTCCAATCAAGGCTACAAATGACATTTTCCAAATGTTACGTAAACATGTAATGAGAATGGAATTGGCATACAATTAACATGACAAACAATGTAAACAAGTTTGGCTCATAATCAACAGACGCTAGCTCAACATGTATTTCCTCACTTACCATACTTTCCCCCTGCAATGAATGATGAAACGCTACATCATCTACAGACCATCAACTTAACTGTACCAACTGAGGTAAGATGATCGCCTAGTGATTGAAGGGCTGTCTGTGTGTGAATGTGTGTATGAATGGGTGAATGTGAGGCAAACGTTGTAACAGCGCGATAGAAAGGCAGTCCATTTACCATTTACCATAACCAATTATAAGTCGGATAGTATAGCCAACATGCTAGCAGCTACCTAGCATTATAGCTATCAAGTTGCTAGCTAGCTGCCAGGCTGTATGTTCAAATCTTACACATAGCCTGGGCATAAAACAGGAGGACAATGGAGGCTCTGGTTTGTTGTTTGCTTAAGGAGCTAGCCTTGTATGCATGTCAACGTATCCATGCACATTAAACGTCAACTCAGTTTAAGGCAATAAATTTGGTTTTAACTGTCATTAATTAGGCTTACTTGAGTAGTAGACCTAAGTTATGCGACAGTAAGTTGATTTAGTCATGCATGTAATGTTTTGTTTACAGTAAGCTAGCAGACTTTCCTCATCCTCTCCTCCTCAAAACCACCCTTTCATACTCATTCTGTCAACGTGTAGCTCTGTCCCAATATGAGCTATCCGAGTAGACAGCATTGTAAGTCATCATATGCAAGTCGGTGGGGTGACTTCAACTCATAGACATCTTGATTATATTTATTACTACGATGAGTCAGGTTGACCGATTTTTCAATCCTATAATGCAATACAATACATCTTATATCTACTTGTTTTTTATGTTTTTTTTTGTCATAAATGGGTACAAATGAGGTTCTATCTACTGTTTTTGTTGGTTTGATGATATTCCTACATTGTTGTGTCATCGTGCCATTGTTTCAAATAGCTGAGATAGCCACTGCTATCGGAAATTCTAGCATTAGCCAACTCAGGTAGCCATGACCGTTTCTTTGTTTCTCTGTACGATGACTGAAGGAACAGTTAACGGGTCTTGCGCTGGTCTTGCGAAATTGATTTTCTGTTAAAATGTGGTCTGGACAGCTCTCAACAAACAAATCAGAACATAGTCTTACGTGTAAACTTACCAGCTAATCGAAAACCACTTGTGTCGCGTGCCTCTCCTAACTGGCACGTTACCACAAAACCTGCCATCTTACAACGACGTCCCGATATCCCTCCGCTCCTCGAACAAGTGTTTTACAATACGCACAGCAAGATCCATTATTCAAATGTCACTTGTTAGCTAACAGCGGCCCCTCGCCTATCAAACGCTGTAAATACGTATTGAAACGTATAGCTTGGAAGCGGGTTGATAAAGGTGGCAGGACTAAAGGCTTTTCAGGGAATCATTGAGGCGGACAAATACTAAAAAGATTCTCAGTGTCAGCCCACAGCATGAGCCATAAGATGGGACCTGGGCATGTAAAATAGACCCCCACCCCCTTATTCATCCTCCTCCTCCTCCAACATCCATAACTTAAGCAGAGATCAGTGGCTAACACTCTTAATCCCAAGGGGGTGCTTTCTGAGCTGTAATTTAAAAATAGCGTTTTAATAACACACCACTGCTACAGTACATTAATCTCAGAATTAATTATCTACCCCACCCCCAGCCTATTTGCTTGAAAGATGCTCTTTGCTGCATTTCTTGTGTTTTACTTCTATTTATTCCATGAGCGAGCGGCTAAAGAGATGCATGTGGAGTGTCTTGTGTGGAGTGCAGTAATTATGCAGTCGCTAGTATATTACCGGCATGTATATGAAAATCAGTGAGTGAATTAGAGCGGTGAGTTGTCGTCGGCATAAACGGTCAGCAAGGTGAGGCGTTCTTAAACGGCTCGCAATTCAACTGGCGCCGCGCGGCGTAAACAAGAAGCAACTCAATTAGGGGACGCATTAAATAGAAATGTGAGCGTAATCTAAACATATTGTAGCACGCAGCGGCGGTATTAAAGAATAACGGCGCGTTCGTTTACATTTTATGCAAGAAAATGTTTTTAATCAAACGTCACGCCGAGCGATAGAAAATCAATTCCGAAGAGAAATTAAAGAGCAGAATGTGACTGCGAGCCGGGCCTAAAGGCAGCACAAATATTCAAAAACAATATTAAACTGTGATAAATAAAATATGAACCTTCTTTTTGGTAATATAACATGCAGGCGTCAGGGGACGTGGGGCACTTTAAATGCAAGTTAATGAAACGCAAGAATTACAGGCGCGGCGATCACCCGGCGTTCGCGGAAAGGTGACGATGGCGTCGCCGAGCCCCGTGGCAGGAGTCGGAGGCTGACGAGAGATCAGGTTGAACGCTGACAGCGATTATTAGTGTACGAGCTGGAAATGTTAATAAAAAGAGAAAAATCCTCCTCTTCCTCCTCGCTCGCCGCTCTCCCGTTGACTGACTGACCTCTATTGTCACGGCTCCCCGGCTGACAGCGATCTCCATACATACATCACTTTGGATGTTCTTTGGCTGAATAGCAGTGACGTGCAGGAACTCTGCGTGAGCCGGGTGCCCCTGGGTCTGTGTATCGCTGATAACCTTTACAAGGAGGTGTAGTTCACGCCTCCGGGCCCCGCACCTTCCCGCTATCGCGTCGCACGATCTGGATACGGTTAAATTCACAGAGCCGGAGAGAGGCGGTCTGGGCTCGGCACGCGTGATTGATGTCGAGTTTTAACATTAGACATCATAAGGTGTAATGTAGGAGATAGCGTGAAGTGTAAGGCTGTAGTGGAGCGTGGGGAGGGAAACTCCTATTGGACACCTCCTGACCTTTTCCCTGTGGATCTGAGATCTGCATTAACTCAATCATACCGGGGGTTACTTGTGAAAAAGTGCCCCAAAAAAAAAGAAAAAAAAGACTGACAGTCAGAATTTTTCAAGAGAGAAAAGTTGAAATGTTGTGAGATTAAAATGGCCATATTTCGAGAAAAAAAGTCAAAAAGAAAAGAGGAAAGTCATAATGTTTTGAGGACGACATCAAAATTTTAAAAAAGTTAAATCGCAACGTTTCAAGGAAAATTCCAAAAAGAAAGGAAGGAAGTCGGAATATTTTGAGGACGTCAAAGTGTCGGGCAAATAAAATATCAATGTTTCAAGGAAGTGAAAGAAAGAAGAGAAATTTTCATGAAAAACATGAATAAAGTTATATTTTGAGGAAAAAGTCAACGGGAAAATAAAGGTCTCGTGTTACGAGAGTGACGAGTGCAAAATTCTTTGGGAGGAGGAGTCTTAGTGTGAGAGTGGAAAAAGGAATATGAGGAGGAAACCGTTGAAATGAAAAGAAAAAAGTGGAATGGCGAAAGTGTGATATTTGTATGACTCAAATAAAGTCATAAAAGTTAAGGAAAAAGGTAAACAAAATGTAGATTAAAAAGTCGTAACAAAAATAAAGTTACTCTCCAAATCTCTTTTTGAATGTTTTTTTTTCCAACAGTCGCCATGATACTTCATGCTTGTACAAAAAATGCCTGAGATGTAATAGGAATTCATATTTTTACTTTTTTTTTTTCCTCAAAAAAGGCAACAGGAAAAGAAACGTTGAAAAGTTTTACAAGAATAAAGTTTAATATTTAAACCAAAAAACGGACGGGCGAGCAAACAGCGAAGACGTGGAGGTTTAAAAATGAGTGTGTCCTTTGAAAGCACAGAAACACGATGACTTTATTCTTATAACACACAGAGAGTTTTTTTTAAAAATCAAAAATATTACCACTACTGTACATTCTGTAAATCTCTGCCTTTGATTTATTCTCCGCCGTGGCCCTAATTCTCCGTTGTAATGTGTTCTATCTGCCTGCATGACTGACTGTTATTTGTCTCTTTCCTACTTTATGTCTGCGTGTCTGTTTTGGTCTTAATTGCCCTTAAAGAAATCGCTCGCCTACAAAGAGAACCTCTTGCAGGCTTCCATGTTTCAATTAGCGTTTGATTGAGTTATAAAATATACAAGCCTTTAAAGCCAAACCATGACAAAATGACATGCATTTGTGTTGTTTGTGACACGACTGCACTCAGATTTCTGTGTCTCCTACATGACATCCTATTAATTTTGTTTATATCGAGGCAGGTGGCTGTCAGTAAAAGTCATTTTGTCAATCAATTTTTTTTTCGGACCGACTCTTTTTCAAATGAAAAAATAAGTTGCTAATTTTGTCAGTGCTCTTTCTAGACACTGCAGGTTTAATTGCTAATTGTTAACTGGGAATGAATGCATTTGCATATTAATTAGTTAGCCCATTTGCATTTTTAATTTGCTGCCTTCAAAGGGGGTGAGATAAAAGGTCGCACAAATCTGAATAATTTAAATAATTTATGCTCCATTGGTGAAAAGAAGCTGAACAGAAGTGTTCTGCGGATATTAACCCCTGAGAGCTTTTACCGAATAAAGCACTCCAAAAATTGTTTTAACAAATCTAATTAAACGGAAAAAGGTCTGAACACACAACCACCCAGAGCACTAGGAGCTAGAGTGTGTCCTCGGGAACAAAAAAAAAAAAAAAAAAAAAAAAAAAGTGCTCAGGAGAGAGAGAGAGAGAGAGAGACAGAGAGAGAGAGAGTGAGAGCGGTGGAGGGTGCATGGATATGGAGGACAAGACTTCCAGCTCTCCATCCGGATATGAAGGCCTCTCTTAGTCTTTTCATCGTTCAGATTGATCAAATACCCCTACAGGAACGCTGATGGAATCTGCACTCGGTAATAGTAATTCTCTCTGATGTTGAGCTCCTCTTTGCCGTGTGTCGCACTCCATAAGCAATCAAAGAGATGCATGTGCGGCGGTGGATCCTCGAAAGTTATCTGGGAGCCGATGAAATTCAACTATGCGTCGAAATCGCCATTCGGGTGAATCATCGTCACCGTCGCAGGTAAATCCATCAGGTCGGGCGTCTCCAAATTTCCCAGACGGAAGTAACGACAAATGGGGAGCGTTTGCCTCCGCGACTTCTTCTTCGCTCTGACTTTCTTCTGCTCTACCAACTACTCAAGTGTCCATTTAGAAAAAAAAAAAAAAAAAAACTTCTCCTCCATTTTTGGGAGCAAGGCACTGATATTTTCACTCCCTCTTCTTCAACCAGGTCCCGACTGCATTGTGAGACTGTCGCCTCGCCTTTGTCCCATTGATCTTAATTACAGGCCCTGGGCCCTGAGCAGAGAAGCCCATTTAAATCAGAACACATCCAGCCATCCAGCTTCCATTATGGGCTTGGCATTTGGTCTTTGTGCCCATGCTCTTAAATTACATGCTGCCAATCCTAGTGGGCACAGGCAAGATGAGGAGCGGAGGATGGGTGAGAGATGAGGTGAAAGGGGGATGAGAGCGAAGAGT
>OMNV01026836.1:289-14547 GCA_900303265.1 Brotula barbata | reverse complement strand
AATCTCTTTAATTATTTTTGTTGTTATGGTGAAGTTTAAATGTGTTCATATAAATCAGGACACTGTATCATGTTGTAGAGGGGACAGCTCAGATGTCACCTTTTCATACGCGTGCCATTTGAATCCATTCATATCGAGAATCAAATCAGCCCCGATCAATAAAACCGGCCGATGTATTGGTGAATTGTGTGTCAGTTATGGATTTTGGTCCTTTCGCCAAACTTGATGTTTCCGTGCACATTAGAGCCAAGAACACATTATTTATAGGGATATTTATTCATCCAATTCATGTGGCTCTTTCATTTTTCAAATGTAGCGTTTGATGAAACCCTTTGCAGTAAAATATCCAGTCTGTAGTTTTCACATGTTTTTCTTTGTAACATTTAAGGAAAACAGCAGAAAAAAAAGTGTCTCACGTTAAGTGGAAATTCGCATCACCGCGTTCTTCGTATCCTTAAATATTGATCTTGGTCTTGACCTCACATCCAACACTGTTTGGGTTCTGATCCTGAGCCCCCCAGCCCCCTTCACGGTGAAGTTGTGATTGCGTTCTTCTGAATCTGCGGCGGGTTTGTAACGGACGTCCACCTATTGGAACTGGAACGCAGAAATCCTGGAACAGCTGGAAGAGGAGGTCCAGGGCTCCCTGAAGACCGCAGCAGGGTATGAAAGGCATTCATCTTCTCTCTCTCTCTCTCTCTCTCTCTGTGTGTGTGTGTGTGTGTGTGTGGTTTCCTTTGTTTGTCTCCATCCTCGGCCTTAACATGCTGCTCACTGTGTTCTTCCTCGGTGCTACATTTCAACACTGTGTGAGCCCCGGGGTGAAAATTAATATCAATATTTATGAACATTCACAACCAACATTCAGTTTCACCTCATTATTCCTGCGATGTTTGTACATGGAAGCTAACAAACGGTGAAATTATGGTGGAGGAAAACATCGATACATCAACAACAAAGCAACCAGCGAGAGAGGCTACAGGAAGTACTGGAGGAGGTGAAACATAAACGAGTCAGATTATACACAGAGAAATCCAGAATTCATCAATTAATACCAACAGAGATCCTGAACTTAAGGACTGTAGGATCAGCTGGGGCGGCGTTACTGTGGTCCAGATCTTACGTGGTGTAGTCTGGTTTAGGCTGCTGGTTCTGCTGGTTCTGCTGGTTCTGTGGTCCAGATCAGTGGAGGTCGTGGTGACATCACTCACCAGTTCAAACTGTTAATTTGAACAAAAATAATGACAAGATATTTGAAGATACTGATTCATTTTCCTGATCAAGAATCTCATAAATCGTCTGTTCAATGTTTGTACATGTGAACTGCTCGGACTGTTTCTCACTAAATGTAAAGACTATTTTAACGTGCATGTCATCGTACCAACTGACAACACATTCAAAATAATGGCAGACGGAGACTTTTCCCACCAGTCTGCGTGTCATCTCGCAGCGTTCGGGGTGGATTAGGTGTGAAGATGAGCTGAACACAGATTATTGTCTGCACGGGGATCTGCTGCCTCCTGGATTCCTCTGATTTAGAGATTAACTAAATCATTCAAGGCTCCGTCTCTTTGCTGTCACCGTTGCGTTCCTGATTTGTGTCACTGTTTCCAGACTCTCTGGTAGATGTAGTCTGGAGGTCAAGAGTTTTAATCCCCTCAACGCCGTTAATGAATTAATAATGGAGTTTAAGGAAAACAGTTCAGGACGATTTAAAGGATCAATTAAATTCATTATTTAAGACAGTAGAACGAGTGATTGATGTGTTTTCAGTTTAGACCCGTGAATTCCTTCAGAATGTAATGATGAGTTAACCAAAGCAAAAAGACGATGGAACGTCTCATGACACGGACGAATGGACACAACCAGCTCCACTTAAAAACACTTCCAAAGGGAAGGACGCCATCTTGGGGTTTATTCCACGTCAACCGTGGGACTGGACAGATACAGGAAGCAGCGCTACAGATACAGATTCTGTCTTCTCTTTCAATCCTGGTTTCTTGTGCCAAAGCATGGCTTGCCGGTCCAAAGCATGGCTTGCCGGTCCACGTTTGTAGCCTCCACAGCTGCACGGCACAGCCAGGCTTCATATTCCCGTTTGGCGTTGAACCCGGCAGCATCATCATGAGATCTGTGCAGCATGACGTCTGATTTAAGGTCTGCTGAGTAAAGACGGTGGATCAGCAGAGTCCGCGACATATTCAGACCCCTGGACGTTTGTTTATGTTACAGCCGGTCAACACCCAAACCCCATAATGACAAAGTGGGTTTTAGATGCATTAAAATCCAAAAAACGTTCAGTCATTGAGACCCCGAATGTTGGAACGTAAGTACGAACCACAGTCATTCAACTACACACTGTTAATGAAGAATCCGGTCCAGGATTTGTTCCGGCCCATTTCTTTGCTCTGCTCTTCTCCTGTGAATGAGCGGTATAATAAACAGAATAATACCAAACCCTTGGCACTAAACAAACAAACATGAAAGAGCCAATCAACAAACTGCCTAATTACAAAGATTGGCGTTGCTCCTGGTGATCATTAGTTGAGGGATATTAACGCATTAATACCACTTGAAACGTAGGCAGAACATTCCAACGAACATTCCAGCTGAGACCGCCGGGTCCCTGGGCCCCGAGTCTTTATGAAATGAAGGACCTGCACAGTCAAGGAGTCCAATAGAAGGAGATGATTTGATAGAAAGGAGACGATATGGAAGAGGCAACAACAGGCTGGAAAGATTCCAGATGATTCCTGATAACAATTTAAATATACAACATTGATTGAGATAAAGGAACGGTGGGGGTACTCGGGGTCCTCACTCCAGGGGGTGCTCTTGGTTCGATACTCCTGGCTTCTTGAAATCACATCACATGGGTGATGGATAACAGTGGACTCAAACCTTTGTTCATTGAAATATGACTTTTATTCTGAAACAAATCTCTTATCATGAGGAATAAGATCATTTCATTTTCTGTCCCCGGGTGGCTGCAGGAAATAAAAGCCGCTTTACGTGATGTAACAGATGGAAAGCACACACGGTGCCATCGTTTTCACTCACACAGAGGAGTGTTACAGGACCGCCAGCGTGCTCGCTTCGTAAGGACACATTTTGTTAACTTTTTGTCAAGTTTGTTCAAGGAGGTTTCTGAAGTCTTCAATACCATTTCGATGAGAGTGGTGTATGTGTGTGTGTGTGTGTGTGTGTGTGTGTGTGAAAGAGAGAGATAAAGAGCGTTTTTTAGACATTTGTCCTTGAACTGTATTCCAGTGAGCAGTGTGTACAGGACAGATAATCCCAAAGATAACACACACACACACACACACACACACACACACACACACACACACACACACAAAGAGAGGGAGGGACGAGATGAGATATGTCTACGGCTGTTGGATAAACTCCCTCAAATGAAAGTCTGAGCGTTTAGACAGAGACAGCGTGGCATCGTCAGCGTACGGTGTCATCCGTGGCAGCATTGCTTCAAATTTCTTTTTTTTTTTTCTGTCCTCAGATCTTTGTGCTGGGTTTGTTGCTCTGCGTTTGTGAGGATCTTTGAGATAAAAATAATAAAGAAACAGAAAGTCTTTTTATAAATGTGTCTCCAATTTTTTTTCATTCTCATATTTTCATTTTCATTTTTTTTCTACTTTCCAATGACCAGAAAAGAAAAGAAAGCTCAGAAAATAAAAATCCACTTATTAGGTGATTCTCTACTGATCGATGCTGGAGTTTGACAATTGTCAATAAAAAAATTCTATTTTACTGACAACATCTTAGGATTTTTTTTTTTTACAATAGAAAAGAGAAATTTGTCTTAGAAACGGAAATCCAATAAATGGAAGCTAGTGGAGCCCCCACGGCCCCTTGTGGCCCCCTCTGTGACCTGACTTCCCACCCTGAATGTGAAAAGTTGAAGGAATGTCAAACAAAGTGACATGTCTGAAAATCACAGACACTTTACAGGAAGAAAAAGACGGGAAAAAGCACTTTGGGTTGAGAGGGGCGGAAGGATGGAGGATCACAGAGAGAGAGGAAGATCAGCAAAGTGTGGAGAAGAGATGAGAAGAGCAAGAGAGCACAGACAAAGAGGAGAGGAATCAAACCTGAGAAGGAAAGGAGAGAAAATGGAGCGTGGAGATGGAGAGTAGCAGCAATGAAAGGATGTGTGAAGAGGGAGAAAAAGAACAGAGGGGAGACAGATGGGTGGGAGGAGAAGGACGGGGATAAAAGGAAGAAGAGGAGCGTGACGACAAGAGCAAAGCCAGCAAACAAGGGAATGGAGAGCAGAGGAGGTGAAGATTGGAAAGGAGGGAGGGGGGCAGGACATATGGTAGGATGAGAGAAAGGGATGAGTAAGAGGACAGACAAGGAGGAGCAAAACCAAAGAAGAGGAGATGAAGATGATGGGGAAGAAAAAGGAATTGGACGAAATGGATGAATGCTGTGTTTCTTCTATTTAGGGACATCAAAGTCTTTCTGTCCTTGTCTTGATGTCTTTCTGTCCTTGTCCTGATGTCTTTCTGTGTTTGTCCTGATGTCTTTCTGTGTTTGTCCTGATGTCTTTCTGTCCTTGTCCTGATGTCTTTCTGTGTTTGTCCTGATGTCTTTCTGTCCTTGTCCTGATGTCTTTCTGTGTTTGTCCTGATGTCTTTCTGTCCTTGTCCTGATGTCTTTCTGTCCTTGTCCTGATGTCTTTCTGTCCTTGTCCTGATGTCTTTCTGTGTTTGTCCTGATGTCTTTCAGTTTGTGCCTCGTCTTGTGTCTTTCCTTGCTCTGTCGGTTTTCTCTCTTTTTTTCTCCAGTGTTCTTCTTTTCCTCTTTCTTTCTCTTGGTTTGTCCCATCTGTGTCCCCTATCTGGAGGAGTCTTCTTGACCCTTAAATGTCCAGCATCATTTTCTCAGGAATGTCAGGTCAGACAGCATGTAGGAAAAATATGATGGAGAGATGAGAAATGTGACGTAGGATCTAATCCTTCTGTTTGTACAATCGACAAACTTCGTGCTTCTGCAGGATTTTAAGTTCTTTAATTTACTTTGGAAAGATGTGATTTCTCTAAGAGCACTGCGTGTGCGTGTGCGTGTGTGTGTGTGTGAGTGTGTGTGTCCAATGGAGGAGGTCATTACCTGAGTCACCTTTTGTCCTGGTTGTTCCAACACAACCATGTAGATTTTTGTCAAGTCTTTTTGTTTGTTTGTTTGTTGCTGAGCCGTGCTGCGTGTGTGCGTGCGTGTGTACCTGTAGTTCCTTATCTGTAAGCGCGTGTGTGTGTACGATTGTAAGAAGTCGTAGGACATTATCTCCGGGGAAATCTGAGGAGAAATACGTCAATGAGGAGAAGAGCTCATTTATCCTCAGAGGTCAAGGGTACGGTGGGACACAGAGGCAGAATGACAGCGGCAACTCAGACGCCGCTCGATACCCAAAGACGGCTCGGGGAACGCAGGATGCTGTCCGCACCTGTCTGGACCCGGACCGACCTCGTGTGAAACTCCTCCCTCGTGAAATATTCACAGATTAAAAGGAAAACAAAAACAATCTGACCGAGCATTTCCTGTTATTTGTGACTGAGATGTAGCAGATTACAGGAAAATCAAGGCAACAGTTCACAGACTTCCAGGTCTACATGAGAGACAAGAAGACAGAGAGAGGATGGTGAAGAAGGGCACCAAGGACTGGAGGACAGACCCTTCAGTTGACTGACAGATTGACGTGACCTGGACGAGTCCAATCCTGGTCCTTATGACGGCCGAGTGTATGGAGTCTCTCCTCAGTTCAGTATGGACGTTTGATCTCAACGTTCTTCTTCTTATGAGAACTATTGTAGCTCATATCTGCTTCATCTTCAGATTACACCACGATTGTCCACTCATCTTATCTTATCTTATCTTATCTTATCTTATCTTATCTTATCATATCTTATCTTATCTTATCATCCCAGTCTGTGTTTTACTAATTCCTAATAAAAAAAAAAAAAAAGCAGAGTTCTTCTTCTAAAACCCCCAAAACCAGATAAATGAAGGTGAAGATGAAGAGCGAGGAGCTTCACCGCCTCGTAGCTCAGGGTTGCATTCATGACACGTTCATCTCTGTAATATTTCATGATGCTTTCAGCAGACACGTCCTCCACAAATAAACATTCACAACAGATTTTTTTTTTACTTTGATGAGCAGACGAACGTACGGAGTCACATTTGATCCTCTTCTCGCTGCGTTTGATCTGATCTCGTTCATTTCGATGGACCTTTAATGACACGAACTCGTGTTCACGTGAATAAAGACATCGGGTTCTGCTTCCCTCGAGTCTTTCGCTTCCTGTCTCTGTCCTCCGGGGACGAGGGCGATCCACGGAGGAGCGGCGTCCTGATGAAGAGTCCTCTCGGCGTACCTCCATATTTTACGGCAGTAATAGCGGATTGAAATTGAGTCGCTTTCGTAATTTATTTGCGAGTTTACGTCTGAGATGTCTGACACGCTCTTCCTCATTACCTTCCTCGCCGTGCTGTCCAAAGCGTTTCTCCCGTGTGACTGTTTAGTGCCTCTCCGTGTGCGTCCTTGCCGGGTGAGTGTACTCGTCTAACAGATTGCCGCCGCCTGCGTCCTCTCCGCCCGGCTGTAATTTACCTGAGCCCAATCAGACATCAGGTAGCGGCGATGTTCTGCGACGGAGCAGTAATTGTCTTGTTTAATGAGCCGCGGCTCTCAGCGTGTCTGTGTTCGAAAGCAAAGCCCTAAAATTAGCCCCACATTTAGCCGACGCCAACAGGAGAGAGAGAGAGAGAGAGAGGAGAGCACCGAGAGCAGCGAGCCGCAGCAGCTGTCGGAGGGGGAGGTCTTCACCGCGTAAAACGTTACAACGCGTGACCACGACCGGGCAGGAAACGCCGATCGGCGTTACCTTTAACGCCGCCGCCGCCGCCGCCGCCGCTCAATCCAATCAGACGCGGCAGTTAAAGACATTAAACGCATCGCGACCTCGCTTTGCACGTGGGTCGGACCGGGTCAAGGGAGAGGCGGAACGCTCGCTCGCCGCCGAATCCGCCGGTCGAACGCTGGCGTCTCTGTCATTGTAACGGCGACCCCCGCTGGTCGCGTGGAGGAAGTCACGTTTAAGAATCGCTCTTCCTCATCCTCATCAATGATCGTGGTCCTCCTGTTGTTGTTCTTGTTCTGATGACGATGAATAGATTCAGTTTTTAATGTCTGATCTGTGGAATGTGGAAACATGAAGCTCGTCTGGAATCATTTATTGATTCGAAACTCCAAACTTACAAAATGGATCCAACGGTTTTGACTCCCACAGTGAGAGACGTCATCAAACGATCATCAAACGATCATCAAACGATTATCAAACGATTATCAAACGATTATCGAACGATCATCAAACGATTATCAAACGATCATCAAACGATCATCAAACGATCATCAAACGATTATCAAACGATTATCAAACGATCATCAAACGATTATCAAACGATCATCAAACGATTATCAAACGATCATCAAACGATCATCAAACGATTATCGAACGATCATCAAACGATCATCAAACGATCATCGACCCGCCTCACGTCCATAAACAGACCTGTCAATCAATGCTGACCCTCACGTTGGTGAGCAGAGTTTGTAAGATGAGTCCGAGCGTGTTCCTGAGGAGGAAGAAGGTCTGAGGAAGAGGAGAGAGAACGGACAACAACCCGAGCGACCCCACCTCAGCCTGTACGTGTGTGTGTGTGTGTGGTTAACGTCCCCGTTTCCGTCCGACCGTTAGACGGATCAACCCACACAATTTAGTGCCGAGATGAGACGCGAAGCGTTCATGGATGTAAAATAAACGAGCTGTGTGTGTGTGTGTGTGTGTGTGTGTGTGTGACCACAGCTGCTGCGTTTGTGGCGCGTGAACGTTCCGTCCGAGGAGAGATTTCCTGCCGGGGGCCCGGCTGACGGAACAGGAAGCGGCGTCCTGTGTGGTGTTATCACGGAGACGCAGCCTAAACGACGGCGTCCTTCGACTCGTGGCCGATATTTACGTGGATCGCGCTGAAAGCTGGAACAGCAGACGCTCTTCCTCCGTGTGCGCTGCGGCGGCTTCATCCGTTTCAGTGCAGCCGCCGTGACCCGTGTAATAAACGCAAATCAAAGCTTCTGAGTTTATGTGAGGCTGCGAGGTGGTGGATCCATGTCAGACACGTTGAGGATTCTACCCAAAACAGTCAATCTACCATTTGGTTTGATTCATATATATTTGTATCTTTATACATACTGATGATGATGATAACAATACGTTTTAATGACGTGTATTTTATTTGTATTAACAGAAAGATAAAGGTTTATTGGTCACAGTTTATTTCTGATAACTTGGAGACACGCAGCAGGAAATGGTCGCTGTCTCTTTAAGACACGATGACCTGTTGTGATCTATGTGATGAAGTTTTGAGAAAATATATTCATCGTGAGTGTGTTAGCACGCATACCAAACAGTGTTTCCATGACCTCAGTCAGGACAACATATGAATATATTTATCTATTCTCACAAAAAGCTGGGAACATGGCCATTTTATTATTACAGAGAGCAAAGACGGAGTCGAGGACACAGGAAATAACGCTGTGGGGACAGACGCAGGAGACACAAAGCTAAAGCATCAGAAGGATTTGATGAGTCCTAAACCGCTCCCGCCTGTTGTTGGCGTGAACTGAATGAACGGATCTTAAACGAGGCCTCCTTCTTCTTGTCAAACACAAACATGACACTAAAGTTGTTGTCTAAACTTCAACTTTGGTCTTTCTGTCTGATTCTATCGATTACAAAGAATTCTATTTTCAATGCGTCTTTCCGGTGATCTGCACCTTCAGCTCCAGTTGATCCTTGGGATCCAGTTTCTGGGCTGTGTCTCAGTCCGAGTTACTTAAAGTGACCACTGGTGTAACGGAGTACTACGCCGCACGCCGCTCATTTAAAGGGGCCTTATGGGAGGTTGGAATAGAATCAGGTTCCTGTTTGGTCCGGACCGAAGCCTGGGAGCACCGCGGAACGTTCTCTGCTTCCCTTTGTCATCGCTGAGCCTGAAAGGCCGAATGAGTTTCGACAGGCACTAAGATCAAGGACCTCTTCGAGGAGGCCACGTGACGAAACGCAGAAGCAGCTTCAGTAAAGACGAAGGCGGCGAACAGGAGCGTTCACGCCAACATCTTAATGTTCTGGTTTTAGAAGGGAGCCCAGAGTATTTAAGACTCCGTGGGTCCCACGTTGTTACCACAACCCACAAACATGCAGTCGGCCTCGTTTGGGCCACGCCCCGCTCGCCTTCTTTTGCTGCTGTTCCTGTTTTCTCCATTATAAGATCATATTCTGAAAGTCATTCATATTTCTGACTCCATTGGAGAGAAGTGGGAGGAGCCAGGCCTTCTGTCTCCTGTTGCCATGGTGAATCGTGTTATCTGTGTTCCATTGATGATGGCTTTTTAAAGTCGTGGAGCACGCGCTCAACTCAAACTAAACAAACTTAGAGTTCCAGGTTGGACTCAGGGGCTCCTTCACAAAAAACACACACACACACACACACACACACACACACACACACACACACCGTCAGAGCTCAGAACCCAGCAAAGGTACAAAACCCAATGCAAACATCAGGAAACAGGCGAAGCAGGCAGACGGGCACAAAATCAACGGAGACAAACTCACAACCACCAACAGAGGCCGGAGACGCTTCAAACGAGCCAACGAGGAGCAGCTGAGAGCAGCCAGGTCGTCAGGGGACCAGACGGGGGCGGGGTCATCAAATGTCATCCAAATGATGGAGGAGGATCCTGATTTCATGACAGTCACCTCTTACCTTCCTAAAGCTTCCAGACTCTCCGACTTCCTCTTTGTTCTCGTCTTTATGTTGTCCTGTAACATTTGTCTCTCTTATTCTTCGTATGTTTGGAAACGTTCGGTTTCCTAGAATTTAACATTAAGGTCCAGTATTGATGAAGATGAACCTTCACTCACGGGTTCATATGTGAGTGTTGTGTTTTTTAAGCGTAGGTTTGTGCCTGTGTGGGATTATGTCACAGATGATTTCCTTCACATGAGCATCCTGCAAATATTTCACGGCACTCATGAAGGTCACAGGGGTCATACGAGGCGAACGTCTGAACAGAGGAACGAGACGGTGAGAGAGGGAGGCTGCACAGGAGCTCGCAAGAGAATGTTTGAGGTCACACACACACCTATGAAAGTTATGCACAGTCACACACACACACACAGACACACACACACACACACACACACAGACTTTTATCCTTTAAAAGGAGCTATCAATACACTTTGTTGTTCCTGCCCACACCTGAGAAGATTGATCTTAGTTTGATTGATAAATGGAGGTCCGTTAGCTGCTGAACGCCGGCGGAGCTTCCTGTGTCCGAGCAGCGGCGTGACGTCGGGCCACGGTGACGGTTCAGGACGCATTCCTCTTCCAGGACGGAAAAAAAACAAACAACTCACCGTGGAGCAATCAGTCAATCAGTCTGTCAGTTATGTAATCATTCCTGTGATCTATTTACTTCCACCTGTCTGTCAAATCTTCTTCTTAATCATCACACACACACCAATGTCTCTTTAGTCTCAATCTGGATTGATCGTTTTTGAATTTTATTTATTTATTTTCTTGTTTATGTCTGTCTTCCTCAATGTTCCTCTGAAGTGAAATAAAGGTTGAATGAATGAATCATTTTATCTGTCGTTACCCAGTAAAAGGAGGAACGTTCCCTCTGGGTGGAGGAGAACCTCTGCCTGGGTGGAGGAGAACCTCTGCCTGGGTGGAGGAGGTCAAGTACCTCGGACGGAGATGAGATGGACGGACGGATTGATGCAGCGTCTGAAGTCCACCAGACGTTGAACCGAACAGTCGTGGTGAAGAAGGAGGAGGGCGAGGCTGTCAATTTACCAACGGATCTACGTTCCTACATCCCGGTCCTCCTCCCCTCCTTCCTGTGTAGTCTCCATGTTCTCCTCCTGGTCCTCCTGTTTCCTCCTCCCACTAAAACATGGACGTTAGATTCATCAGTCCTGACCGAGGACCAGGAGGAAGATCTGGACTTGGACCACGAGGGCTGTGTGTGTGTGTGTGTGTGTGTGTGTGTGTGTGCTGCCCACTGCTCCTCATTGAGGAGGGGTTAAATTGCAGAGACTTAGTTTCCCTGAGGGGCTCAATAAAGCAACCTCCTCCTCCTCCTCCTTCTTCTTCTTCCCGTCCTCACCTTTGGTCACAAAAGGACAAAATTGCAGATAAAAGCGGCGGAGATGAGATTCCTCCGTAGGGTGTCATCACCTGAATTTTTATTACATTTAACATCTCACCTGCCTGGATTCCACTCACTCACTCACTCACTCACTCACTCACTCACTCACTCACTCACTCACTCGCTCGTGTGTTCGTGTGTTCGTGTGTTTGGTGTCTGACCCGACTCGGGTCGTTTTCAGGCGACTGATAATTGTTCTTTCGTGCATTCTCGTGATAATTGTCATGTTTAGCGTAGCACAAAATTCAGAAGCGGAAGGTGAAACAGCTGCCCGATCTTCATCCCATGTGACGAAGAAGAACTTTCAACAACAACAACAACAATCATTTTAAAATCCATTTAGTTCCTCCTTCACCTCCAAGGAGGAAAACAACAGAAGCCTCACATGCAGCCATGGACGTGTGGTTCAAAGGAAGAGGATCCTGATGGGATGACATTACTCACACACACACACACACGCACACACACACACACGGTATATGTGGTGTCTGTTGCTGTGTTTATGTTTCATGTTCCATATTTACTCCCTTGTACATAGAGTATTTTAGACATATGTACTGAAAATATATTCATGTTACTATTTTGCACTCTGGTTTGATACTAAACTGCTTTTAATTGTCAATATACTTGAATCTAATCTAATCTAATCTAATCTAATCTAATCTGTGTGTTTGCAATAAATAAAATGCCACAAAAATGTACTGAATATACAGCAAAGTGTTTCTGCTTTAAGAGGAAACAGTCAAATTGGTGTGTGTGTTCGTGCGTTTAGACTGTGGGCGTGTTATGTGTGTGTGTGGAGATGAGCTCCAACAGAAATCAAGACAAACTGCAGCAGCTGTGGTGGTTTTCTCTCTCTCTCACACACACACACACACACACACACTTGCAGAGAAAAAGAGAGGCAAATGTTTATGTGCTCATCAGCATGCAGGCACAGCAGTCAAATTCACAATAAACAGCAGCAAAATATAAACCAAGTCAACTTCAAAATGGAAAAATCACTCTCAGATCTGTGTTCCCATCCCCCACACACACACACGGCCCCCCGAGCCTTTATTATATCAAAGGTTTATGTGTTTTCTGACATCGACTTACGATTGCTGGTTATCAATTTTTAAACACACACACACACAGATAGAGAGAGAGAGAGAGAGAGAGAGAGAGAACATTTCCCTCTGGTTGTATTTCCTGTAAAAAGACTGGAAGAGGAGAGGAGAGAAACTGGAATTAAACTGGAAAATGACAGAGTGCTGCCGCGTCCTAACAGGAAGTAGCTACATCTGATAACCTTGCACGCAAAGACTGGCGCAGAGCTCCGTGAGGAGGAGTCAAACTTTGTGATTGACAGCAGCAGGTTTGCACGTTGGGGCCAAGTGTGTCACACAGAAAGTCGTATGTTGGTCACGTTGTGGGGATTAAACATAATTAGAATCATTTCCCCATGACAATACTTCAGACTCAGACTGAGGAGGAAGAGCAGCTCTCACTCTGCCTCACATTGAGTCCATGGATCTGGGACCTGCAGTAACCAGGTCCAGTTTGATGTCAGAAGAGTGACATCATAAGACTTTTTACTTCAGCTGCTCGTCCTTTTCAGAGTCTGAGTGTGAAACGCAGTGAGACGGAAGTGATCGATGATATTCACGTTACGTTTACACACCAAAAGAAACAGAAACAAACGGCTCACAGCACCGAGCCGGTTATTAGGAAGGAGGAGGACAGGAGAGGACCAGGTACGGTCGACATGGAGGACCAGGTACGGTCGACATGGAGGACCAGTCCAGGTCCAAGACAACATGTGACAGGAAGTCTCACACACGTTCCACCGATATGACAGCACCGCTCGGTCTGTCCTGTTTTAGACGTTCGACACAGGGGACGTCAGTGACACTGGGTCCAGGTTCGGTGTCCCGTCCCTGATAAATGTCTCCGATCGTTCCCTTCACGTCAGACAGAAAACAACACAGATGTTTCTGCCTCCTTCTTCACTTTCATTTCATTCCATATTGACCACCACGACGTGGAGTGTCTACTTATTATTTAATCCACAAACAATAAAATAAAAGCCAGACGAGTTGAAAAGAGCAGACGGCGGAGGTTTCCAAAAGAGCGGGCGCCGTTCTCCGTCTCCGCAGTCGATATCGGCAATCAGACTTCATTACGGACACAGCGTGGTGCCGGAGGCGGAGCGGGCCGCGCGTACAGTAAAGAGCTCTGCTGATATTTCTGCTTTGAGTCTTTTCTGCTTGTATTGTGCTCGTCTGAGTCCTCGTGGAGAACGTTCCTTACGGCTCCAGATTAGAACGTTAATGTCTCTCTTTTGTTCTCTTTGGCGTCGGCGTGAAGGTTTCAGTTTAAAAGTGCCCATTAGATGCTTTTGATGCCTTTGACGTTTGGGCTTTTCATTCCTCTGTTATCAACATTCATTGTGTATTCTCCAGACACGTCACGTGCAAACTATAACATGCTCTATCTGTGTGTGTGTGTGTGTGTGTGTGTGAGAGATAGAGAGAGAGAGACAGAGGACGGCGAGAGAGCGATAAAGTCAAGTAAAAGGTTGCTCGCCTCATCTGAAACCTCCTTTCCACCTAATAAGGGGGTCTGAGACTCTGACTGCACCATGCAAGTTACTGTTATCACCCCAGCAACCCTCTGGCATACCACCCAAACAACCTGCCCCTACCACCTAAACAACCTGCCCTTACCACCCAAACAACCTGCCCCTACCACCCAAACAACCTGCCCTTACCACCCAAACAACCTGCCCCTACCACCCAAACAACCTGCCCTTACCACCCAAACAACCTGCCCCTACCACCCAAACAACCTGCCCCTACCACCTAAACAACCTGCCCTTACCACCCAAACAACCTGCCCCTACCACCCAAACAACCTGCCCCTACCACCCAAAAAAGGATCCCTCCCCTCCCCTTCATGAGAAGTTGTCCCGTTTCTCCCGTTT
>OMNV01026835.1:0-15219 GCA_900303265.1 Brotula barbata | reverse complement strand
ACCTATAAAGACTTTTGAGATTTTAAATGTTACAATGGCTCCACAAAGGGTGAACAGATGTCCCGGTTTCATGAGGTGTGTCCCCTTGTCCTGACAGAAACCTAAAAATACTGTCCCATTTTCAGCTCCTAGACTTCCTTGAGTAAATAATGTCGTTATTTTTATTATTATGCTAGAGTCTGTGCTAAAGTTAAGTCGGCTCACAGCAATAATTGATTGTATAACTTTGTGTCCATTTCCTTTCAGAGTGACGGGACATCACAGCAGAATAAGACACTTTACAGCTCCAAAAAGTCTCACCTCAGACACTACATCGGTCTTTGTTTGAAAAGATAAATAGTGTGTATTTGTGATCTTTGTTCCTTCCGGTCAGCGCTTTGGGTTTGTAGAGTGAAGTGACAGTTTTGGCCTCTAGAGGCCGCCAACAGCCCCTGGCCCGTAGCAATCCCACTGTGGGATTCGGTGTTTGTTTACATTAAAGCAGCTTCCTGTGCGTTCATAATATTTTCACATTTTTATAATTTGTCAGTAACATCATTATAATGACGACGTGTTTGTTACTCCTACTTCTACCTGCTGATGTTTGACCAAATGATGAAGTTTACAACCCCGGTGTCTCTCCACCTCCCAGTTTCGGCTTCAAAATGCAACATTAGGATGTCCGACGTTACACGGTGAGCAACTTAGAGAACGGAAAAGTTCAATAAGACAACTCAAGAAAAGAGGAGAACCGTCGGCCCGTCGGCCCGTCTCCGTGTGACGTGTTCCGATCCACGTGTGTTCGTGCTCATGTTTACGCGGCTCGGCGCGCGTGCATGCCTTCACATGCTTAGAGGGCGTGTCTGAGCGCGCGCGCGCCCCCAATGTTGATTATATCTGTGTGTTTGTGTTTGTGTGTGTGTGGGGTCTCTTTGCAGGCACGCACGGCTCATTGCGCGCACGTCACGTCTGCGTGTCTTCTCTCTCCTCCCTCTCTCTCTCTCTCTCCCTCTCTCTCTCCCTCTCCCTCCCTCTGTGTTGCTCTTCCTTTACGCAGCGTCTCTGCTCTCCATCCTTCGTTTCCTCCGACTCTTCCTCTCCTCCGCTGCTTCCTCTGCAGGTGGATGGAGGCTGCACGCCGGGATCCGTGAGCCATGCTCGGGAGAGGCTGCCGGTAAGACTGCGGTGGTTCGAGTAGCCCGAGCCGCTCGTTCAGGGTGTGTGTGTGTGTGTGTGTGTGTGTGTGTGTGTGTGTCTCGAGGGTTGCTTTGTCTTGCTTTCTTGTGGTTATATTTCCATAGATGTGATTTGCATGTGCTGGTGTGTGACGGCTCACTTGTCTTTGTCTCTGACGTGTTTGGGCAGGGTGTGTGTCCACGTCTTGTCCATTTGATGTTTGTTGCCCCTTGTTGGTTTGAATTGACTGACGGCGTTTCACCTGTAATCAGGTGTCTGCTCACCTCCTCACTTTCTGCCACTTTCCGGGTTCTCACCTCACCTCGTTTCTGTCTCCATCATCATCATCATCTCAGCATCAGGGCGGAGTGTGTGTGTGTGTGTGTGTGTGTTTTAGATATTCACGGCTCTTTCTTCCCTCCATCATTTTTTTTTCTTCTTCTTTCTCTTCTCCGCCCAGTCAGACCGTGCCGGGGGACACATCCTTAAATGACCCGCGGCTCTGAGGGGTGTCTCCAGATCCAGCGCCCGGTGGACCATGGCATGCGGCTTACAGCGGGCATCCAGCACTGACCATGGGGCTCAGGTCCAGGACTGTCGCTAGTGGTTCGGAGGAGCAGAGAGACAAGAAACCCAGTGCTGCTCCTCCTCTTCATCCTGGCGACTTGGACCAAGGGACTGGCGGGGCCGATAAGGATGGCGCCCTGCTGCTGGTGGCTCCGGGCAGGGAGGACTTCAAAAGGGGGTCCCAGGGCATCGGCATTGGCTTGCTTGCCAAGACCCCCCTGGGCTACACTCGACCGGTCAAGAGGAATAACATCCGCAAGAGGAAGATCCAGAACCTGATCTATGATGCGCTGGAGAGACCGAGAGGATGGGCGCTGCTGTACCACGCGTTCGTGTGAGTATCAAACAGCGTTTCGTATTTATTTCACAACTTGTGCCTGTGGTGATTCATGGCTGATTCACACCAAGTGAGCAGCTGAGGGCTGCGATCCACACTGGGAGTCACGGAGAAGCTGCACTCGTTCTCACAGCGTCCGAGTCCAAGAAGGACTCATGAGGGATTTATGAAGAGTGCTGTCAAAATTTAGGATCAAAGCCGCTTCAATGATAACTCTTAACTTTTCTTCTTTTTAAGAATCAAAATCTCATATCAATTTTTCATGGTGTTTAGTTTTCACACTCATCTTCCATAAATGGTGTCTGACCTGAAATTCCCTTTGGGGATTAACAAAACATACTAACTAACGTTTAAAAGATGAATGAAGGATTATCACTTGTTGTTGCTGGTTGCTTTGGATTCTTTTTGCCATTTGCAGAAGTTCTGAAGACTGCTGACCCAGCAGAACTTCTATTTTTATCATCCTTCATGTCATCTTCAGTGCTGTTTATCCAGGGATGTCGTTGACTCTTGTAAGATATCTTCCGCTTCTGATGACTGATGATAAAATATGATGTGTCAGAGTGAGAGGTAGGACACCAAAAGTTGGTCTTCAGGGAGATTTTTGCTCTCACTGTGATCCTGCTGTGCTTCCTTTGGCCTCTCTGCTCTTCAGTCCAATGAAACAAACTGCAGGATACATGCAGACACACATTGTGCGTTTGCTTGTGTATGTTATTGTGTGTGAGTCTGTTGAGTTGCTAATGCCGTGATTCACCTGCTTTAGAGTCCATTTTATCCCAGAAATTCACATAGAATGGAGGTGAAAACGCAGCGCAGTGGAGTTTGACAGTCCGTCTCGCGATGAGGTGGAGCCTGTGGTTGTTTTCCTGTTTTCATATTCAAAGCGTGTGCGCTGTAAAAACTGCTCATGGAATCATTTGCAATTGGCTTGGGAATTTTGCCACATTTATATTCGATATATCCATCGTCATCCATTTTGATGTACTAGTTTGACTTTTAGTTGATTTTTCAGTTTTCTCACTCATGCCCATATGGAATTTTTCAAAAATGCTGTCTGACCTGACATTCCCGGAAAAGTGATGTAGGCTGTCCCGTCTCACCAACTTTTATTGACGTGTTGTGAAGCGTTACAAAGGGAGTGCCACTCACTGACAAACCAGAGAGACCGTGTGACCAAGAAGAATTTCTTGATGTCAAAACTAAGCTTTAAATCTTCTGGAGTCTTCTATGTAAAATTTGACCTCATTTTCATTACCCCCAAATTAGTTCCATTTGTGTTTTCCTTTCCTTTGTGTGCGTTTAGTTTTGTCTCTGCGAGACGAGTTGAAGCCTTGTTGTCATGTTTACGTGTGCGCTCTGAAATCCATTTTTAGTGCAACAAATTTGTTGTGCAACCAATGCAGCCCGTTTGTCCAGTAATGCAGAATCCAGTCAGGCTGTAACTTAATAAAGCTGTGTGTAATGAATAGCCTCGCTCATTTATCTGCTGATCACTCCGCTCTCTTACGTTTTCGTAGCGTGTGAGTGCAGTGCAGCGAGCGAACAGCCTGTCAGGTTTCACTCTGTCACGCACTATATATAGGCTGAGCTCCATCTTCCTCTGGTGGCGTAGCTGTAACATAAGTATAACTCAGTTTGTCGTTAATATTCTCAGCTCCAAACTCTGCTGAATAACCGCTGATCCGTGTTTGTGTACATTTCAACAACTTGTGTCTAATAAATACAGACTGTCTGATGTGTAGTTGTTAGAAAACCTGATATTGATGCGATGATTGTTGATCTGCCAAAATGACAGTCGATACCACGAGGCAGGAAAATCATCTGATTACTCCGAATCTGCTGTATTTTATAATACCCACGATGCCTTCACTGTTCATCCATATACCACTGGTGCTTATCTATCTGTCAGAATGGACTTTAAAGTCACAATAACAAGAATTTAAGGGAGCATTTACTTCCAGTTAAAGCTGCACGATTGTGAGGAAAAAGGGGATGAAGAGGATAAAGATATCATTTTTGTAACAATCAAACAAATTCAATGAAAGTCGCAATATTTTGAGTCAAAATGTAAGACATAATTTTCATGTAAAATTCAAATGAAGAACGAATAAAATTTTAACTTTTGTATTTTTAGACTTCCTGCTGGATATAGTCGGAGAACGTTTAGCTGAAAATGTTTGCCGTTTCTGCACCTGACTGCAGTTTTATGTTTACAGTGTTTTCCTCAGAGCGATGTCACCGTAAGAGTCTAAGCCCCCAGGATTTAAAATACCATAACTCCATGAGAGTATGTTCAAGAGTAGATAAAGGATGATCAGACCATACACATTTAGACTTGGCCGTGCATATAAACACGCCCCTCCTCTCTGCCGCTGACTCATCGGATGAATCTGGATCACGAGTCATTTTCAGCACATCCATGTGTTTTGCGTGTGAAGTGACATGTGTTTCATTAGCATGTAGCAATATGGCCGCTCCATTCGAGCGGCACCAAGCACCAACATAAATCACACGTCATCGTGTTTACAACCGGTCAGAAATGTCATCGCAACAAACGGTGAATGCGTTGAGGGACAACAATACGTCTGGTTAACACAGGGTGAGCCCCCTACGGGTCAGCGCTGTAAAAATGTCATCTCTCAACCTTAAAGCTCAGTGATGAATCCAAGCTTCTGTCAAAGGACTGAATGTTAGAGTACCAAAATGTATGTTACCATAACAACGGCAGAGAGAGCGAGAGACAGAAGGAGAGAGGGATGGAGTGAGTGAAACCAGATTTTCAGTGGATGCCTAGAGTCAGGTGATCAAACACACGGAGGAGAGAGAGAGAGAGAGAGAGACAGGGCGATCTACAACATCAGCACTTTTCAGGGCAGACCTTTCAGCTGTGACCTTTGACCTCCTCTTGGCATCCCAATGGGCCCCACTTTTGACATGAGGGACACGGCTCACTCATCCATCCATCATCTATTCATCCATCCATCCATCCTTCCATCCATCCATCCATCCATCATCTATTCATTAATCCATTCATCATCCACCCACCCATCCATCCATCAACTATTCATCCATTCATCCATCCATTCATATATTCATTAATCCATTCATCATCCACTCATCCATCCATCCTCTCCATGCATTCATCCACCCATTCATCCATCCATCATCCTCTTTTCATCCATCATCCATCCATCCACCTATCCATTCATCCATCCATCCTCTATTTATCCATTCAGTCATCCATCCTTGCTCTATTCATCCATCCATCATCAATTCATTCATCCATCCATCATCTATCTACTCATCAATCATTCATCCACCCATTTATCCATCCATTCATCCTTTCATACATGACGAATGGTGATTTTTAAACTTTTTCCTCTCCCAAAAGCTTCACTTTCTTCCGATGTAATTATTACTGACCTTCAAGGCTCCAAGCTGCGATGAATGAAATCAATGATTGATAATGAATGGAATGATTTGCTTGACTTTGTCACAGTCGTTCAGTATTGATTGGATGTGATGAGTCTGTAAATAGATGTTTTAAACCCCAACCCAATGTTGGATGGAGAGTCTGTGCTGTAATTGAATGTTCCCTCAGACTGGACCTCAGCCATTTATGCTGATTGACTTTTCACTGCAGGCCGGGAATCCTTTAGATGAGAATGAACTTTTCGTAAGGACACAGAAGGAGGACTTGTTCATGTGTGTGTGTGTGTGTGTGTGTGTGTGTGTGTGTGTGTGTGTGTGTGTAAGGCTGGCCCTGAGTGCCATTTACGTTATTGTATTTTTGTACATTAGAGTTTTTCTATTTTACTAAATTCCATTCCTGGGTATTATTTTCTGAGGTCATTTTATCCAGTGCTCCTGTGTCTGACAGTTGCAGCTCCAGATTTGTGACTTTTTTCACAGAGATTTTGAGATTTCATTCACTTACAAATTTGTGACTTTTTTCTCTGAAACTTACTTCTCCCCTCTGTTAAAAAAAGGTAAGAAAAAGATGACCCTCATACTGTTTTGTAATTACGTCAATGAAAATCTTGACAATGCCTTTAGGTTGCAAAAAAAAATCTCAATGAAAGGGAAGACTGTGATTTGTGAAGTGATTTTAGATTTTTTTAGACTCCATGCTGTTAGTTATGACCTAAATTAGTATTTTACTGGTAACATTAACAATGAAAGCAGTTCATCTTACCGTTTCTATGAGCTCATTCTAATCTGTTCACTTAGCAATTTCAAGCCGTAGCTTTGGAAGGTAAAAGTAGTGTCATCCATTTGTGCAGTTTGTGATTTATAAAGTAGTTTCCCCACACGATGCAAAAGCAGTAGAAACCAAGGACAAAACAAGGTCACATCAGCAGGGGGAAATAAATTTCTTAATCTGTATTGCCTACAAACCCATTTTCACTCAGGAGAAGACTCGGAGCGAGGCCGCCCTGCTGGTGTAACGGCCTCTGAATGCATAATGTGTCATTGTGAGGTAGATCAGCTGTACCCTGACAGCAGATGTGACATTAATCTGCTTTTTGATGGCGCTCGACGTGGAATGTGCTGAGGTTTGAAGTGATTAATGCATGCAGCCGTTTCTTTTACAGGGGAAAAAAGCTTTTGCATGTTCAGCAAAATCAAAGCAAAGTGAAGGTGAATTGAATCGAAGATTTGTCAACTTTAATTGGTTTCAGTCAGCACGATTCAAATCCTTGTTATGAATACTGCGGAATGATTTTTAAAATGACTGAACATGTATGACTGGTGGCACGCAAAGCTCCCCCTGAAGAACGGAGATTTCTGTGAAAGAAAACTTGTTTTTGACTCCTGTATTATTCACAAAAATCTTTTTTGAATAATAGTTATTTATTGCTGTTTCTTCTGTGTCTTTTCTTTTAAGGTCTGCCTAGGCAGTCATGGCATATGGTTTTGGTTTTGTTAGTCAGCTTGTTTGAAGAATATCCCAAAAAGTTATGAATGGACTTCGGTTAAACTTTGTGGGCATATAGGACATGATCCAGGGCTTCTGAAACAGGAAAATGTCCCGTCCTCATGAGGACATTTCACCCTGCAGTGCAGCAACAACACACAATCCACCGCCCACAAGCTCAGTACTTCAGAGTACAATCGGAGCATACTGTACGTCAGCTCTGTGATCTTATTCAGCAAACAACAAATAAAAGAGAAATTACTCTTAAGTCTGACATGATTGATGGATTGTATGAATGCGGAGTGGAAGACTTGATCATATTGGTTGAGAGTCATTAATTAAAGTCCATTGTTGATGTAGTGTGGAATGAAGGTGAGGAAGAGGCCTCAGCTGTGGAGACTCTATGCTCTGTGTGCAGCTCATTAGAGGCTATGAAGACTCATTAGCAGCAAGGAATTCCAGCAACAGCACTTTTCACACAGCCACTGTCATGCAGTCACAGCCCAGAACGCAGAACAGCATGAAAACGGCAGCAAGTCAAGCTGGGTGCCAAAGATTTATTTCGGCTTAGACTCACACAGAAGTAAAGATGTCAATGTTAAAAACGTTCATCACATTATTTGAAAGGTTTTTCCTTAGAAATCCTCCCTTCAGCCGTACGCCGTCCGTACTCACACACACCAAGCCCTGAGCATTACTGAACATCAGCAAGATGAAGATGATCCAATAGTTCAGGCCTTCAGACAGGAATCCAACCTGTTTTTGAATCATATTTCTCTGGTGTGGTCCATATGTCTGACAGCTTCCTGAACCAAACGCTGCCTCAGAATTCCTCCTGGACTCACACAGATTGCTTGTTTCCTGCGACAGCCAAATATGTGCTAGTGCTGAGTTTGAATAAAATAGGCCGCAGCGGCTCTGGTTTCCTGTTTGGTTAAGGGAGATGAAAGTCAGGTGACCTCTATCCTGCATCATGTAAATGTGTTCGAGGATGACATGCGATCACTCCTCAGACAGACTGATGTCTGCTGCATTTACTGTACGGCAGCAGCAGCAACACCTGATGGGTTTTCCTGGAAATCCTACAGTGCATTGAAAACAGCAAATAATGAAAATGAGAACAGTGGGATGTAGGAGAGAAAACTGAGATGCCGTTTGAAGGAAGGGCTATGTGGCAATTCTGGGGATTGAACCTGTGACCCTTTGGTAACATCACAGCGTCTAATATCACCATCTTATTTTATTTGTGTAATTTTTTTTACTGATGATAATCAAATCTGATACAGACATTTGTGGTTCCCAGAGGATGAATCCTTTCAAGATTAGCAATTGGTAATTCAACATGGCGGGATGTCATGTGAAAACGCTCTGTAGGGAGCACTGTGAAACGGGACTGATTTAGCTTCGTGCTCTGTACTGTAAACTGTGGTTCTGTGCCTGGTGGGGATTTGAACATGAACCACCACATCCAGTCAATGATGTCAGTGAGAGGAGAAGCTTTGTTTAAAAGAAGACATTTATTTATTTGTTGTGCCAGGCTCTTTGTCTTAATGTGTTGGTCTGTGGTTGCGGCCGTTTAGTGTGATGACGTTGATTATCTTCTAATGTTTTACCAGTCTGGGAGATGTTACCAATGTTATCTTGTGTCAGCGTCCTGATGCTGTCAGAGTCTCCTGTAACACTGATGAGATGAGATGATGGAGAGAATAAGCTTTGGCCTTATTTGATACTTGTTCTAGATGTTTAAGGTGACAAACCTTTTTTTGGGGTTTTACAAAATCAGAACTTAACAGCAATTTTCCAAGTTTTTGTTGTTCAATTGATTTTAGTGTTCACATGAATCTCTGTTTAGGTTGTTTTGTAAATCGTGTTTGACCTGAAGTGAAGTCTGCCCATCGATGAAACACTCATGAGATAATGTTTTATCTTCATCTCCAGTCAACAGATTTCCAGTCAGATAATCTTGGTCTGTTAGTCTGTTGTCTGTCTACAACATTTGAAGAAGCCAGTTGATGGCTTTATTGACAGTGTAGCTGAAGTTTCAAAGTGCACCTTAAAGTCCTGAGTCCAACTCACAGATTTTAAAAGGTGGCTCAGATTACAGATTACTGACAGTATCGGTTTGCCGCTTGACTGCTTGAATGGTGCCACCGATCTTTGACCACAGATTATCTGACAGTTGGGCCTGTCGCGTCCACATCCATCCTGGTGACGTGGAGTTAACACGACCGTACTGTGGGGACGCACTCTGTTGTCTTCCTCTGAACAGCAGCTGTACAAATTGAATTCTCCCCCGTTATCACTTCACTCATGCTCCTCTCCGCCGTGGCCCCAGAAACACAAACCCTTTGTGTGCTTTCCTCCCGCCACAGGCTCAGACATCTGGAAGGCATTCGGCTGCCCAAGGTTATTTGATTAAACCCTACATTTATTTGTTTCTTATAATAAGCAAAAAGCTTTCTTTCTTTCTTTCTTTCTTTCTTTCTTTCTTTTTCTTTTCTTTCTTTCTTCCTTCAGCTGTATCTCCTCTGAATACTTCACTTGAGTACTTTATGTTTTTCTTCTTTTCTCCTTGTGTACTGCTCCACACTGATTTCATTTTTTATTTTTTTTGTATATATCCTTCTACCTGCTCAGCTGCACCAGCTGTAGTTCACCAGTATTTGCCAGATGGTTAATGATCATTTCTCTGTCTGTTTGTCTCAGAGCCGACATGGTTTACAGCACAAGCAATGAATGCTGGGAAACAGAGTAATAAGTGATTAGACTGGGCGTCACCAGCACGGAGGCATTACTCATGGTTTTATTGTTATGGTCCTCGCTGGGTTTGAGTTGTGCAGAGCGATGTTTGGTAAATTAACCTGCAGTGAGGGGCTGAAGGATGACCCACATGTTCTTCAATTCCAAACACGGCGCGACACAAATCACTTTAACAGTGTGAGTGTGTCTGGATGAAGCGTTCTATTTGCGAACATGCAGAGGGAGCCAAGTCGAATCTGCAGTTATCAGTATTTGACCACTAGGGGCCCAAATGTTCCAGAATGAGCGGATGTCCACAAAACAATAGCAACATTAGCATCCCAACGGACTGTGTTTGTGTCCAGTGTTCTGTTGGCTTGTGACGGTTCGTCCTGCTGTCCATGTGTCCAAGTGTCCTTGAGCGAGACACCGGACCCCGAGTTCCTCCCCGGGTGCGTACAGTAGCCCTCTGCTCCTATACGGATTGGGTTGAATGCAGGAATCAACTTTCATTTCCATATGTAATAAATTCAAACCAAATAAAGGCGAAAGCTCTGATTCTTCTTCTAGAAAGATAATACAACAAACTAATCCAGGTGAAAGTATCAGTAAAAATGGAAGTAGTGTGAGTGACGTTAGTGAGAGTGGTGGTAAAGTAGTAGAAGCAGACATGGTGTAATGTCTCACTGATCAAATTACACTGAGCACGCACACACACACACATATAACAGAACACAGACAGCACCTGTGATCATTGACAGAGCACAACCATCACACACACACTCACACACACACACACACACACACACACACACACACTCACACTCACTTAGAGGGATCAATATGATGAGTGCAGGGTCGAGCAGTCCGACCCTGAGGAGGATGCTCTTACAAGGAGCAGAAAGAAGATCTGGAGCCCCCCCACCTCCCCAAATAATCCCACAATCCCTTTCTTCACTGCTAGTACTGTGAGCAGCACATCAAATATAACAAAGGCTTGTGTGTCTGTGTGCAGAGGTTAGGGGGTGGAGGGAGTGCTGAGGCAGAAAGTAACTAAATACATCCAGTGTGGTTCGTATGCACATAATTAAGTACAGATACTTCTGTTCTGTACTTCTGTCTAATACTTCTGTTTTCTGCTACTGTTGCACAGTGCATTATTTCAATTTGTCCGTCCTCGTAAACACTGGACTTTTAAATTCTAGTAAAATGCACACAGATTCAAACGATACCAGAAGTATCCTATATAAAATGATAGCCAACACATCGAAGACTCAAGACTACTAAAAGGTTACTGTGATGAAATTTAATCTGAACTTTTTTACTCATTTTCTCTGTGGTATCATCAATTGTTAACGGGATACCAAATGTAAAAAAAAACATGGGTAGATGTATATCAATTCCCTGTACAGTTGACTTTAAACTACTCTGAACTCGTAAATTAAACTCAATTATCCATTAATTGAAGCGTTAAGTATGAAACTGTGTGTGTGTGTGTGTGGCAGACTGCTGTGATTATTTGAGTACACACTACAAGGCGCGTATAAAGAGGCATTTTAATCTCTGTGGGGTTTCAGAGTAAATAAGGGTGGAAATCAATAATTAATAAGATTGAGAACATTAATAGATGGCAGGAAGATGGAGACTCCGACGTCTAAGTGCAGAAACTGGGTCAGAGGAGCCTCAGGCTCCCACGGGCCTCCAGATATGTGATGCAAAACGTTTCATGTCAGGAGAGAACCTGAAGTGAATTCCATCCAAACGAAAGAGTCATAGATGGAGAGAATGAAGGGAAGAATGAAAGTTACTGATTAAAATTGGATCAATATGGACGCAGCGACCGAAAGCTTCTGATGGAACATTCGTCTGTTACACAAGTCCACATGTTTGTTTCACCAGGAACACCAATCTTAACGTACGTCTTAGATTTACTAATTAATTATTCAGGGGTTCTAAACCTGTGTTGTCCCATGTACTTCCAACCTGTGGACCTCTGATGTGTGTGGGTGCGGGCGGAGTGGGGTCAGTCCACAGTCTCGTGTCCATTTCTGTCTCCAGCCCTGTACATATTCTTCCTGCATGTGATTGATTGACTCTTAAGTTGTATAAATAAATGTCAAGTTCAAACGCAACACGTGATGTAAGTGGTGGCGTTGTGCTGTGGCGTGGCGTGCCGTTGTGTAGCGTGCCGTGGTGTGCTGTGGAATGCCGTGGTGTGCCTTAGATATCTATCAAATAAATGAAAAAAAAACACAATAGTTCAACTTTTGCCAACTCTTACGCATCGTTTTTTCTTTTCATGGTCATAGAGTAAAATAAATCAAATAAAACCAGCAGTCGTTTGAAGGTTCCAACCAAGTGGAAAACACAGGAATTTTATCTGTAATTTATTATGTAAACTGACGTTTGCGTTTTGAGGCTGCGTTCAGGCACACACCAGCAGGTGCTGGGTCGCTGTTTTTTTGATGTGGAGCTGTACTGCCGACACACACGCGTGCACATACGCACACACTGACAGTAACGATTAAGAAGCGGTTCAACCACTGTGTGCAGGGTGTCTATGTGATCAACCAGTAGTGGTGTGCAAGAAGACAGGACTTTAAGAGACAACAAACCCAAATCCATAACATTTTATTCAATTTAAAAATCCAGGCCGGATGCATTTTTTTAGAATCCATAAAGAGGACATGTCCGGGTGGTGCGGTCAGAATCACAGCAACGTTTCACTGTAGGTGACAGACGTACACAAACACCCACATGTCATCTTCATCGAATAAACTTCAGAATCTGATTTGTTTCGTAAAAATTCTGAGTTAACCTTAGAACACACACGTACACACACACACACAGAGTGTTTAAAGTGTGAAGGAAGCTTAAACTGACGTCCTTTTGTCTGGAGATCAAACCCGCCCCCAGCCTTTCTGCCTTCCTCTGATCTTTTTAATCTTCCTCTTCTGTTTGCTGGAGCTCTAATTAGTGCAGGCGGCGTGCAGCCTTTTCCTCCCGTCATCACTTTTGCAGCCTTCTGCTTTAGGAAGCAGCCTTGACTCACAAAAGCTACAGGTTCTCTATTTCTAACTAATGTGAAGCACCACTAGCCTGCTATCAGATGTTGTTATTTCTGATCTGATAATCTTTGATTTTTCTTATCTAAGAAATCTAAAATTAACACTGATTTTCCACCGTGTTTTTGTTGTAAAATCCGTTTGTCAAGCTGCCCGCTTCAGTGCGTCACCATCTCTCCACCTGGGCTGATTTCAGAGATGCTAACCTTTTCTGTAGATGCTAACCATGTCAGTATGTTCGTCTGTCGTGACCGATCGTCGAACAGAGGCTCGGGCTTCCTGTCTGTGTGAGTGCCTAGTTGTGTTCGTGTTAAAAATTAATTTGTTGTTAATTAGCACAGCTGTGTTTTCCTGCAATTCAATTTCTTTGTGCGCACGTTACACTTACAGAGGAGTAATGTGCTGAGGATGGCAGTGTCTGCGTGTCTGCGTGCGCGTGTACTGTAAATCAGATGGAAAACTCACACACTCTCACACACGCCATGCCATTATCAGCAAATTAGCGACCAACATCCCGAACAACATCTGCTGTGTTTATTTGGGGACCTATAAAAAAAACTAAACATCGTGCTGGTGAAAATAAGCAACAATTATTGGAGCGTTGAGTGTTTTCACTGACAGGATGAGGTTGTAGCGGAGGGGACGCCATTCTGGATTACAAGCGTGTTTTGAACAAGGCCATGAATCAGTGAACATCTTCGGGAGTCTTTCTACTGATTTTTTTTTCTTTCGTGGAGTCAGAGCTGATCCTTTGAAGTTTGATTGGACAGAAATGAGCAGAATTGACAGATTTCATGACATCATCATCAACAACGTGGACGTGGCACTGCAATGATGTCATAGGAAACACTACCGGTCAGCGGTTTCAATCCTCCCTGTTCATGTCTGCCTAAATAAGGCACTGACTCATTTGTTTACATGTTTGTTTGTAAGTGGATTGATTGATAAGTTGTGAGCCACTGACAGATGGGTTGTAATCCAGTCTAAAGCCATGCAGATACTTGGTTGGTGTGCCTTTCACTCAGCTCAATGTCTCTGCCAGCTCTGCTCTCGGCCTCCCTGGAATCCATTTTGGAGAGACAGCCTGCGGTTTTAACCAGATAATATTTAACCAGGCTGTGACTCAGACGGCGCTTAAAAGCTTCCTCTGCAGACCTCAGGCAAAAAACCCAGCGTTCTGCTGTTTTTATTCCCATTTTTGTGGGTTGCACAAAGCTGGGAAATGAGCGAGAGGTAATTGGAGGGGTTATTTCACCGACTTTCATGATGCATTAAAGGATTTGAATGGGAAAATCCTCCTGCTGTCTGTAACCGGTTCACACTTTTGTGTCAATTATTGCATCTAAAATTTTCAAAAAAGTCAGAGTTTGCAGACAATGGACCCGAGCTGGGGCAAAAAGGATGTGCCTTTAGTGCACTCTATCTGCAAACCTGAAAAAAGTGAGATTATTTGACTATAATTATTATTATGATTTAACCAGATCCAATCCAACCTCATCTTGTGTCTCATTTTTCCACAACAATCTCCCAATAAGCAAACTTTATATAATATGATATTCATTCCTATGTATCTTAAAAAAACATAGTATGATCAAGTCTTCCCTGGATTTTCTTTCTTGTTTCTCTTAAAAAGAATCCAGGTTTGATTTTTATGTAGATGTTGATGAAGTCAGATTATCGTCGTGCATGTAAACGCACCTATTAATGTCAGATTATATTGATTTATTGACGTAGACCTCATCTGTTAAAACATTTATTTTTGCAGGAAGTCCAGCCCGCCTTTCCGCACATAGACAAAAATAAATGGATGCATTTATTGTCCCCAGTGGAGAGATTTGTCCTCAGTCTTCAGACATGGACTCATGGACATGTCTCTGTCACTGCTCTTTGTTGGAGTAAATTTACAGAGCCAGTTGAGAGCACAAATCAATACAGTATGCAAATTTTAGACCATTTCCAAATCTGCTGTGTGGACACGACAGGACAGGACAGGATTGGACAAGACAAGAGAAGACAGGACAGGACTGGACAGGACAAGACAGTATAGGACAGATGACCTGTAGCGTTTTTTAATGGCAATGCTTCAACCCACCTGTTTGTTTCTCTGGTTCATCCTTCATTACGTTCTTTGTCTTCCAGTCATTCTTTGTTTATTTCTTTCATTCGTCTGCTTTCCTTTCTTCCCTCCTGTTTCCTTCTCTCTTTCATTTCCTCATGTTCACTCTGAGCTGAATCCACTTCACTGTAAGGGAATTGAGACCTGAAGAAGCTTTTGGAAAATGCTTAGTTGTGAGTTTTCTGTGTTCTGTGTATGTGTGTGTGTGTGTTGGGGGGGGGCAGGGGTTGACACACACGCGTGCCCTGACAGAGCACTTAGCTGCAGTGTGAAGTACACGTTCATCATCATCATTTATTCATGCTTTATTTTGCAGCAG
>OMNV01026825.1:0-14897 GCA_900303265.1 Brotula barbata | reverse complement strand
GTCCCTGTTCGCTGCCCCGCCACCAGGAGATGTTCTGGGTAAGGGGCGAAACATCCATGAACGGTGGTCCCCAGCTGAAGACCCTGCAGCAAAACTTAGTTCCTTTGGGTATGGGGCCAGGTTTAGGCCTGGCTCAGGGAGGAGGACGCCCCTGCCATGCATAGTCCACCATGGGCACCGTTGGGGGTGGGACAGGCCCTAGGCCCAGCAGGAAGAACCATCCTCCTGAATGAATAATAATAGAAACTTATTAACCCAGCACATGTAAGAGGCTGCTCCACTCACAGAAGAGGAGCGTGTGAGTGACAGACCCACTGAAATCTGATTTTTATTGTGCTCCCTGATGAATTTGTGCATAAGTTGAAGGATAACAAAATAAGGTCAACTCAAGCAAAAATGAGCATTTTGTATATTTGGGCCAAGTATTCTAATGAGTTTATAGCCACTGTACATTCTGTACTGTACCTCAAAGCACTTCAGAAGTTTGTTATCTAGTCCTGGGCCGAGTGTGAGCTTCTTCCATACTCTATCTCATTATCTTCAGCTTACTAAACAAAATGTCTGCGGTTTGGAATTTCAAGTAGCTTTGCCAGAGTATAAATAATGCAATGGAGCTCCTTTTTTTAACCACAGAGACAGCGCTGCATAATGTGGAACGTGATAAGACGAGGTGAGAAGCAGTACAGATAGATGTCACACAAAGAGTCTCCACTGGGCCATGAAAGTGGGATGAGATGCATTTTATATGAGTGTGTCCTTTGAGGATGTGCTCCAGTGTGAAGTGTATTGTTTGTATGTTTTTTTTTTTCTTTTGCATTATTGATTAAGACAGATAAAAATGCTGCTACTCTTAATAAATATTTGTGAGAATGTTAGTTGAGAATGTCATATTATCAGTATTCTCACTGTAAAACTCCATTCATAGAAATAAACACAACCAATCAAAAAACTATGACAGTGACCGAGATCACATGGAAGTCACATGACCTGAATTTCATAGTCAGAGCGAATAACAAAGCACAGATAAATACAGAATATGAGACCATGTAAGACACAGGTGTGTGTTTATATGATGATCAAAGTCAAATTATGCCAGAATGTCGATAACGGGTATTGATGACAGGAAAAATAAATCGATTGATTGATGTTGGGGAGAAGGAGAGAGAAAAAGAGAGTCACCTGGGGCACAACTATGTAGGAAAGGCTTTATGAGACGAGGAAAGAGGGAAAATGTAAATTTACAGTGGTGTTATGGTCCAAGTTTCCAAAATGGATCCAGTTTGTGTAGAAGAGGTGATGAGAATCATCCTATCTGTAGAGGAAGGGCACATTCAGTAAGAAAGGAGTTGTCATCTCATAAACACAGATTTGGGGGCTTTGGCTGCTCTATGAGTGAGTTAGTTAGTTTGTTAGTTTTTGGTGGTGATGTGTCCCGTGGAGGGTTTTATACTGAATAAGATGAATAAATAATGTAAAATTATTGAATTTTCTAAGGCGTTGTTGAGTATCAGTTTAATTAACATGTTGTTTTCGTGGCTGTTTTCAGAAGGACAGAAATAGCATAAGATTGGAAAATTCCTTGTTTCTACTTTTCTACTTTTCTTCTTGATTGAAACATATATTTCAGATTCCATTCCAAAGCCATTTTGGTAGGAAAGCTGATTGTAGTTATGATTCAAACCTCTTGACACGTTGCTAATGCTAATGCTTAATGCTAATCATATTCTTTGCCACACTGTCAAAACCTATTTTGATCCATAAAACAAGCAGCGTCTAAACATTTTTACCAGCAGCAGGTCCCAGTTTGTACATCAGTATCACTCTATTCTGTCATGAATAATTAAACAATAATCAATCAATGATAAAAATCAATAACTCTTAAATCAAGCTCGCATTAACCGATCCACCATGCAGAATATCACATCCCATAAGACAAGATCCCATTAATTGATGCAGACACTCTTCGCCATGTCCGCGGATAGAAAGTTTACAGATGTCATTTGCGATTATCTCTTGTTTTCCATTCTCGAGTCTCAAACTTTTCTCTTCACGACTAAACCGGCAAATGTATCGTTTACGCCGTCTGAAACGTGAATCAGCCAAAAAAAGCCCAGAGCTCAGGCTGCAGCTCACACACACACACACATTAGTCTTCAGGACCCACCATCACGTTATCCGCTTCTATCTTTCAGGGAGGATCCATCCAGAACAAGAAATCCAGGAGATGCCTGGAGCTCGTTGGCAGCAGCGACGAGTTCGGATACCAACTGGCTCTCCAGAAATGCACCGGACAGAAGTGGTTCATCACAAACGTTCTGTTTAGCGGCTCCTTATAACGGAGTGATGAAAGGACCACAAGAGAACAGCACACTGGAGTGGATGGAGCGGTAGTGCGTGTGTGTGTCTGTGTGTGTCTCTGTGTGTGTGTGTGTGTGTGTGTGTGTCTGTCTGTGTGTGTGTGTGTAAGGAAACAACGGAGGCCAAAAGAGGGGAGTGGTGTGCATGGTTGAACAGTTCATTGTGAGCACCATGATGTCCTCTGGAAAAACAGCTGACATCATCTAGTAAATGTTAAACATTTTATTTTGCCTACAGGATCAGCCAGAGTTGGCGGTTTGGTATACTTTGTGTTTAGTTCTTTCTCGACTTTCAAGATGTTAATGGGTCCAACGTGTTTTTTTCTACCGTGTTGATGATTGCTACCGTGTAGCGAAGCTCTCCGAACGCGTCCCTGCTGTAACGATTTTATTTTAGTGTCTCAGGTTTGAACGTTTATTCAGCTGTACAGTTGTGGGAAAATATCTGAAAATGATAGATTATTTTCTAAATGTAAATATTCCAAATGTTTGTAATATATAAAAAGTCAAACAACAGATTCAATCTTAACGAGTGCAAGTGTGCGTCTTTACGTGTCGACACGTCGCGGCAGACGCGAGACAACGAGTAAATGTAAATGTTTTCTCATGCTGTGCGAGGTTTGTTTACGTTGTGTGTTACTAACAGGCCTAGACAGTGCAGTTTGTGAACTGTCAATCACGTCGCACGCCGCTCTCGCTCATTAGTGCTGCGTTTGCTGAGAAACATCCTGAGCAGATGCTGCCATCGCGGCACCTTCCGTCTTCATTCACACAATGCAGCGCTAAACTGTAAACAGAGAACACACACGTCCCAAACACAGTAAGAGGATGGAGATCCTCCCTCGGTGGATGAAGGCCTGTGATTGGCTGAGCCAGACACCAAAACTTAATCAAAGGGAGGCTGCAACAAGAAAGTAATACTTCACCGTATACTTATATAGTCCTATAGTTTACTCTTATAGTTCTACTCATGTATACTGTATGTGTTGCAAGGGGCGGAAAGACAATATGTCTTATGAATAATATATTTTGAGAAAACACGTGTGTGAATTGTGGGTACACGAGAAAAACAGAAGAAGAAGAAAGGTACTTTGCTGATCCCGTAGGGAAATTATTTCTCTGCGTTCAACCCAACTGGAGGCAGCAAACACACACACACCAGTGCCCGGGGACCAACTGCACTGCTTCTACCCAGTGCCTTGCTCAAGGGCAATGGCAGGAGCGATTAGCCTTATGTGCATGTTTTAGCGGGTGGGGGAAACCCAGGCAGACACGGGGAGAACATGGAAACTCCTCACTGGAAGCCGGGACTCAAACCCACGACTTTCACTGCTGATCACTGAGCCGCCGTGCTGAGGGCAGCGGAGGCTCTGCCGAAGTTTAAAGACACATCAGATTCTCATCAGTATTAGGCCATCAAACCATTACGCTGAGGCTCGGTCACTTTCTTTGACTTTATTTTCTTAGACTCAAAATCTCTTTTATTTCCAAAAGTGGCCCCAATACACTCTCCTGTTGTAGAGATTAATCTTGGACCATTATAGCTTCATAAAGTAAGGGAGAACAATAATGTGATCGTAATAACTGATATGCAACAATTTCTACGGGGAAAGTGGTTATTTTTGAATCAATAAAGGAAATGTTATTTATATTGCACTTTTTGTACAAGAAATAATATCGCTGATAAGAAACGATGCCATGGAGACCAGGGAGACCATAGAAACTATAAAAGACTAAACTAATAACGGTTTAACAACATAAACTAAACAGTGGATATACTGGGAACAAAGTATAAAAGATTATATTTGTAAATAAATGAAACTAACAATATCTGCAAATATTAGTAAAAGTAACAAAACAATAAAATGGAGAAAGATGGAAGGACCTCAAATGGGCATTTTAGGTAAATACCAGATTAAAACGGTATATTTTAAGTTTGTGCATACATAAAGTATATTTCTGTATATATATGATCATATATATACTTAATATGGTCTTTAAAAGGGATCTTTTATTTAATATTGATATATTTACTATAGCTCCTTATCCCGTGTAGGATGGGTTGTTCACAGGGTGAGAGACAGGTACACCCGGTCCACCACACGGCTCATTCACGGTCACATTCACACCTACGGGCAATGTTTTGAGTTTCAAGTTCACCAAACGTTCATGTCTTTGACGGTGGCAGGAAACTGGAGCTGGATTTAAACCCGGCATCTTCTTCCTGTGAGGTGACAACGGAGCCACCATGCTACTTTTTTTTTGTAGAATATTGTGCACATAAACACATTAATGCAGGTACTACACACACACACACACACAGAGAGAGAGAGAGAGAGAGAGCTCTGAACCGCAGAATAGTGGCAATGATGCAGTCGTCGTATTGACAAATGCAGGGACAGCAGCTCTGACAGCTGTGTGTGCCAGGGGAAGACACCGATGTCTCAGTCTGTTTTCAACATGCCAGTCCTCATTATCATACGCACTGGAAGCCCAGCTCGGCAAAGTGAGCTATTAAATATACATGGAAACCCACTTTCATCAAAAGGACTTCCTCTCTAATATATGCAACAAGAGCACCTCTGCATGCCGGAATGTTTGATAATCTACAAATGCTCATCTTTGGAAAATATAATTCCTCTGCACATTCATGAGTCGACTGCGGAGATGATTACAATATTCATCGTCCCTCAAAAGGGCTTTCTGGGGTTTGGCTTGAAGCACACCGGAGAGAATCCTATTCCAAAATTCATATAAAAGGCTAAATTGTGAGCGGCGCACACATCCACGCGGCTCTTACGTTCACACACATCTCAGAAAGCGATGCCCTGATTATGATGGCACCATGGAGATAATATGTCTTCTCCCCGAGATCTAACATTTGCAAAATTACACTCATCTGACTTGCAACAGAAATTAAATCAGGATTTTAACAGGTACATATTGCACCTCCGTGGAGCAGCTGTCATCAAATTTATTCACGCCAGCAGTTTGTCACGGGAAGAAGTTTTTATGAAAACTGCTTTTTCAATTTACACTGCAGAAAATTGGCAATTCTGCCTTGTTTGTAGTGGAAGTTTGTTTTAAGTAATGGGACCTTAGAGGGTGAGGTAGCGTTTGTAGGGGGGGCGTCGTGTTTCCACTTAGTTAGCCTAAACACGCCTCACGCCTGTCCAGGACAAAGATAAGTCGTTGCTCGTAGGCCGTGTCAGGCATGACGGATTGGTGAAATTTGGAACAGGTGTGGAGCTGAAAACAAGGGTGCGTGTCTGATTGGCTGATGGGAGTCATGTGACTGGAAAGAAAGGGAAGACGTGATGTGCTCTTTGTTCAGGACTCGTCCGTAAACTCCATCTCTGTCTCTAAAAGCCTAATTTTGCCTTTTCTCTCTCTGTTTCTCTCCACCAAAAGTTTTACAATTGACATTTGAGTTTTCATCCACACTCACAGCATACATGAAGTGAAAAGCATTATGGGTTTGTGTTTTTTTTACAGCCCGTAAGGATGAGCTGATGACAGTGGGTTGAGTTCAGCTGTAGCTATGGCAACGTTAACACTTCCACTCGATGTCTCCATGTCTGAACGGTCCCTGAGGGTAATCAAGTACGTTGGTGATGGTACTACCTACGTGCTAGACAGGAAGTGAGGTCATATCTCACCCACTGCTTGTTGTGCAGACTCCAAATTTAGAAAGTCGCCTCTTGGACATGGTCTGATGAAGCCCAAGAACTAGTGTGCCTGAAGCCGAACAACTTGAGGCAGCGACGATACATCAAAAAGACATCAAACAGGAAATGGCAGAGTCCCTTCATACTTGGCCTTATCAACCAGAAATTTCACATTTGGACCGTGCACTGAAGCTACTCAAAAAGTTAAGACATATACATGAGACTTACAGCAAAACTGACAAACAGGAAGAGAGTCTGGAGAGGACCAAGAAGAGTTGTTGTTGTGTTTCCTGCCTTACAAGATGACACAAGAGGCAGCGCAGGAATGATTTGGCCCTTCAGGGATGACCGGATGAGTCACCGTGAGGCCGCACAGCTCCAGGCGGAGCGAGAAAGTTTACAGAGCAGTTAGATAGAGATCAGAACGAGGACACCTCAACTCCTCTGGAGCTTAACGCAGGGTTGCAGACTCACCAGCAGGGTGATGCCCTCATAGAGGCTGTGTTTGTGATGGATGAGCTCAATAACAACAAAGAGGAATCTTCACGGAATGAAGAAGAGGAGGAAGCAATAGCAACTCTGATCGGTACACAAACAAACACGCACGCACCCTCTGGATTTACATGGTGCCTCACTGTTTATTAGCAGTGACCATCGTCTTCAGCTAATATGTGAGAACACGTTGTGTATCCTGAACTTTCAACTTTAAGGCCACAATCATACAAAACCCAGAGTGAAGCACAATGAGCCCGTGTGTCCTGGTTCTTGGTTGGAAACGTGGGAGAGAAACTGCCAGTCCAGCACCAACTAATCATGTTAGGGGCCAGGGGTGGGAGTAAAACATCACAAACACCACCTCGGTGAGTCTGGGAGCATCGTTTTCAAATCTACTGAAGATAAAGAGCTTCTGACAGGTGGAAAATAATAATCATGATAAAATGACCCAAAGTGCTTTTAGCTATTTATTTCTTTTTATAGGTTACTACATTCTGTTGCTGAAGTACATGGCAGAGTCTCACAAAAGTTTTAGTGCAGTTTCTGAAAGCAGCATCGGCACCATTGTCTATGGAAATAAATGCCAGACGGCTCCACATTGTCCTACAGCTGAAGTGAAGGTATATCTCACTCACTTTAGTTTCTTTCTGCAGAAAATTGTTGCACTGCGGGAAAAAGTGCCACTTCAGCCAGTAAAATAAGCATGTTGTGTCTGAGGAGAGCTGGAGTGACTAAACATTACACTTTTACTGGATTTATATTTTCAGGTTTTTAAGCAGCGGTCTCTAAGATTCTCACTTGTTCATGTAACGCTTATGGCCGTGGTTCCTCTTGGTAAATTCCGGTATTTTGGCAACTCTACGTCAGATTCAATCAGAGGGAGGCTCTACAGATGCATGAACTCTTTTTCAGATTGTCCGATCATGAATCTGTTCTTTGTTAATGATCAAAACTTATTATCATTGTAGTATAGTTGATGTTATCAAATCCTTTACTCAAGCACGAGTAGTAATACTTACCCTGCTAACAGAATTTTATGTATTTATTAGTAGCTTACCGTACCGGGCTCACCGTGAGCGCCCTTGCATCCAATCTCCTCCCAATGACAATGACTGCAGATGAGAGAGACAGTGCACCCAGCACTGTTGTTTCAGCTAAAGCTCTTTTTATTGTTGTTTACGTACCGTTATGCTTTTATTGGTAACAGCGTGGGAAGTGAGCGATAGTGTAAGTATCTGTCAAAACACAGACTAATGTACTGATGTTTGCTGTTCCTGTAACCTAGCAGCAGCGATCATCTCCAGCAGTGTCAGCCTGCCTTTATTCCAAAACCATCAACAAGCACAGAGCCTCATTTAACAGGGGGATTTTTTTTTTCTCATTCTATTTATTGCTCTGTAAGGGAGGAGAGTAATAGGATGAAGACTTTTGGCCGTCATGTAGGACATTGAAGTTGTTTGTTAGTCGTCATGTACGCATACACAATAACACGTGTGGACTTTCAGTACTGGACCCATGAGGTTTGCGGGAGATGTTTTGTAGATTTAATGAGGGAACACACACCCTTCTGCTCTGATTCAAAAACCTTTTGCCCCCCGTGTAATTATTTTGATACACAGATCTTCATTTTCATCTTCATTTTTCACACTTTCGTTGCGTGCAGATTTCTTCTATTGCTCGTTCTTAGACACAGTCTGTCTTTATGTTTCCCAGTCGAGCGTAGGTTTACCAGTTTCTCTGTCTGTCAGTCTCTGGAGGTCTCTGTCTCCACACGTGCCCTACCCTCTCCGTGTGAATGGCCTCCCCACACTACCATACATCTATAATTCATCCCCGTGTCTCTTAAGAACGACACAGCGAGAGACGAGTTTTCATGTATTGTCATTATTTTCTGCCCTCAGCGCAGAGACATGAAACACCGAGCTGTGGATTCCTGGCAGAAGCCAGCGTGTGATCAGAGGAATCTGTGGAGTTTTGAATACCATATGGCAAAGAGACACAGCTTGTCAGATGTGAGAATATCTGAGCAGCCCACGGGATGCAGGGAGGAGGTTTCCTCTGTTCTCCAACCGGCAGGTGAGCCACAGGTGGCTGATGGAGAGCAGTCAGGGCCGTAGGGTGTATGGGACACCACAGATCCACAAAGTGTGAACGGTCTACGCAGCTTCTCCTCCATTTAAAATAAACACAAACTCAGCCAAACATGAAAATTCCCCCTTGACGACAAAAGGGAATATTGAAGCAGAACAATGTGTGTGGGTGAAAACAGTGTTCAGCAGGGGCGTGTACACACATTTTGAGGGGCAGTGGACCAAGCCAAGAAAAATGGGATCCCCCCCACGCACGCACAGTCCAGATAAACAGTCCGCTCCAGATCTCATATATTACCACCACCACCACATAGAACAGACTATAAATAAGGCTTAAGGTTTAAGAAATGTTTAGATTGCTTAGGAAACAGAGAAAGTACATTTAATAGAAACCTGAGACCCAAATGTTAGTGCCCTGGTTTGTTCTTGGGATCACACGACAGGGTCCCTCTGAATTAGAAAAATGTTAAACTGCAAATAAATTACAGCAAAATACGAAACACACAAATGAAATATTGCACCGTAACTAAGGTGCTGCCTATAAATCACGATGATTATATTTGTATTATATTAACCTCCCTTTACTAAGATCTAAAATGCAGATTACCAGCATAAATATAGAGACAGACAAAATGAATAAACATAATATGAAGATCTCAGAATATGGAACGTAAATTCACATGGAACTATTGTGCACAAGATAATTAAGATGAATTAGGCTCTACAAACATAAAACTAAATAAAGTTTCAAATCGATGAACCGCTAAATGTCTGTTAGACGCTCAAATGATAGACAAGAGTGACATCACACAACATAAAGACGGGGACAAACGGGTCCTGGTTCAGTGAGGAAAAGGAGAACTTAACGATGACATCACCGCTCCCGTAAACGGCTCCACTGATCCTCACAACCGCAGACTTTATCATCATAACGAGGACAAGCTGAGCTAAACGTGGTGAACTAAAATCACAACAGTATCACTAAAAAAATAATAACTATAAATATTATTGATTTATATCAGCCAGAGGGCCCACCAGGTCAATGAGGTCAAAGGGGCGGTGCCCCCCTGACCCCATTTGCACATCTGTGGTTTTCAGCACAGCCAAATTCTTCACATATAGTAAAACGCCAGAGTAAATTGTTTGTCAAGAGTTACGTGAGTTGTGATCTTGTTGCCATGGTTACAGGTCCTACACCGCATATCTTCACATCAGACTTTTCCAGGCATCTGAGCACAGGTGAGAGTGTGAACTGAAGAGACCTGACAGTATGTAATTGCCTGAAGATGCAGATGTAACCTTAATCTTGTCCTTTTCGTGTCACACTTGAAATCTCCGCCCAAGGTGAATTAACTGGCTGACAAATGAATTCATTTTTCTGTATAATGTCCGTATGCGAACAGAAAGGCCATAATAATGAATAACCAAGTGTGGAATTAAAATTATACACATGAGGAAACAGCACTGTGAGGACTGCTGATGATGTTCACCATTTAAACATTGGTACTATATTGGTAACATTTTAACATATATTTGTAGATAAAGAAAGTTTTTTTTGCCTCAGTAAAATATTAATTAACTAAATTGATGATTTTTTAAAAATCAAATCCAACCCTTACTATTCAAACCTTTTCCTAAAAATCATATTTATGTTCGTCTGTATTGTCTATTACAACTTAATGCCTTTTTAACCTTTTATATACTCATCACAGAACAATTTGAAGTCCCCTTAAAATTCCTTTTAGTCTACATTAGTGTGTACAGATTTCCCCAGACTACGTCCTGATACTTTTGGCATTTTTGGAAAATCTAGGCACTTCATGAGACTTGAAAAATAAAATCCAGTGAATGTGGTGGTTAGCAGACCTTAAAGAGGTTAAAGAAAACATAATAAAGTCAAATTTACGTCTGTTATTTTATAAAATATTAGGATGATTCAGTGCATTAAAAAAACTGAACCAGAGTGAAACCAATATGTTAATTGCAGAATACACACTTTATAAGCACATTATGCTAAGTTTGAGGCTACAGAGTTAATTAGTCTATATAGACAGCGAGGCGAACAATGAGGCTTTTCCTAATGAGGTACTCCATGGAAACACTCTTTGATCATTCCTTTAAAACATTCAGGCTGGACATCAGGAGACCTCAGTGAGGAGGTGTGTGTTACAGCCTGGGTTGGGAGAAGATTCTTTATAAACGTGTGTTAATTCACCAACTTAAAATCAATTGTCGGTGAAAGATCATATAAGTTAAATAGCAAATCAATAATAAAACGTACTCGTGTGAGGATCAGATTTATATTTGTTGGTGTCGGAATTATGGATCCACTCTGAAATATTCCTTATTCCCTATGTTCATCCCTCCGCTGGTTTACTGGCACAACTTTGTGTTTACAGAGGAAATGAATCATTGTCAACAGTACGTTGTACAGCAGCAGTGTATGGTAACACTCCAGGAGTCTTATTCCATTTCCTGGACTGTTTCAAGAAACATCCCTTACTGAGAAAGATCTTTATATCAAACAGTAAAGAACGTCTCTATCTGATTCAAGCACACACCTGGCAGAAGTTAGCGTCTTCCATTCTATTTTAACGTGCTAGAATGTTTACATTTATGCACACACTGAAGTTAAAATGCAAGTTTGGAAAGCTTTTCCTCTATTTTAAGTTACCAAAGCATGACTAAGGTTAAGTAATACTTTGTTTTTCTATTTTGTCCACTTTTATTATGTGCAGGCTTTCAGACAGATGTGTTTTTTACTTTGTGCTCGTCTCTGCTAAAGAGACCTCTTCTCTTAGAGTGTTTTGTTGCCATTCACTGCCTCAGACTATGAGGTGGACAGCAAATAAATCCAAACAAAAGTACTCCAAAATCAGCTTAATTATATTAGTTTTCAAGCAAACCTAAAATATTAGACCAAATAAACATTGTAATTTGTAAACAGCACATCTTAACGTTATTTTTAGATGCTAGCTAACGTGTATAGACATTTATATATTATGTATCTTATAGTAATAGTTCATGTAGAAACTAGCTGAAAATGCTTTCTTGTTGTACAGCGGAAACCAACCACGCGTCCATAAATCAATCTTTATTTCTGTCATTAAGTAAACTAACTATATTTCCCTCCATTAGCCTTTTGTTTGTTGTTGCTAGTTGAATTAGCACCACCACAGACCATCAGCAGCTCATTAGCTGCAGTATGCAGACAAAGGAAACTAGGGAACCATTTATGCCCACAAATGTCCAATAAATCTGAGCTTAGCCACAAGTTTATTGAAGCCAGTATTTTTTTCATTATGTCATTTAGCATCGGGGAAGTGCAAATAAATCAACTATATTATTGCTGTTGAATTATCAAATTGATGCTGCTAAATTAATAAATGAATGCTGTTAAAATATCAGGAGAATGCTGCTAACTTCTATTTTTCAATGTACAGAACATACTTAAAATCCTTACAGCTGTCTGTAAAGACTCATGGAAATTCTCTCAAAAGAAGGCCGCGCTTATCAAGAGTAATTTAAGGAACCCAGAAAATGGGACACCCTTGCATACGATGACATCATCAGTCTTGAATAGCGCCCTTATAAGTGTGTGTGGCCCCTGAAATGAGATGCAGCCCACACAGCTTAAGCAGGCGCATCTGAAGACTTCGTGACAGATAATAAAATGATGAGTGTGTGTGTGGGCTTATCTGTGTGTGCATGAAAAGGAAAAGGGGATGATTTTTTTTCTTTTTTTTTTCTTTTTTTTTTTTAATTAAGTTCATAATGGAAAAGGCAGCAGGAAGTTGATGGTGGCGGGCTTTTAAACTGTCATTCTTTAAGCTGTATCTCTCTGTTTTACCCCAGGTTATTGATTGTGTCATTGTTTGTAGATTATAGAAGAACGGGGCTGATTAATGCATCTTTGAGCTCCCTGATGTGGTCCGATATGGTCGTCAAAACACTGCCTGACAATCTCGGACCGCTCCGTGTTTTTCTTGTTGCGTTCGGTATTTACGTGAACGAGTGAGAGGCTGTAGACGTATTATCCATTACAGTTCAAGTGGGTTTTGGCAGAGACGGATGAGGCTCAACGAGGACGCCTAATAAATCAGATTAAAGAGTGAAAATGGAGATAGACTCTGTTATCCGTGGACACAGAGTGGATTTTGCTCTTCGCTTTTTAAGCTACTGGAATAGTGAAATCTGTTTGCGGCCGAGCGTGCTCCTTTGGGGAGCGGCGTCGGCTCCCGTGAAAGGCAGCTGGTTCCACCTGTCTGTGAAGTTACTCCTCGGTCTTCTGGGCAGTCGGAGCTACCTTTCGTTTAGGTGCAGTGTGCAGGGTACAGATTTGTATGTCTGTGACAGAATAATCTACAGATGCCCAGTGCAGCATGGGAGGGTGACCTGTAATGACCAGGATGTGTGGCTGAGGCTAAGTCCAGGCAGACACGGGACAGTTTCAGCGTAATTATAGTCCCAAAACCATCGTCATTAATTGCAGGTTTGGGATGAGTTTTGGTTGAATCCGTCTTTACACTATGAGTGGTTAAGGCTGATAAATCGTCCCATCGTCCAAACAACTTTTTGAATTTCTGACCTCTAAGAAATTTCGGTTGCATTTGCATTCAATTTCTCAACTCTCTCTTTATTGTCATTCTGTATAGGTTTACCTTATAATTGTGCATTATGCCGTGTAAACATTTCTTGATCTGATTTATCGGAATTCATTCTGTTGCCGTCTCCCCAGCCATTTCTTTTTCATTTCCCTCCTCATCGTTGTCTGTGCTGGCCTTGAATTTAAGAGTTTCTTTCTTCTTCTTCTTCTGTGTGATGGGGATCATTGGAACAGAGCTGCAGTGGTGCTTGCAGCATGACCACCCCTGTTGTTGCAGATCAAACATTTTGTACAATGAGACCATATTAATGGAGTATTTTTGCTGTAAATGTGGTACAGTGTGTGTTACCCCCAACGTCACACTCTAATAAAATTGTACAGTGTGTGTCTGGCCTTAGAGAGAGATGACAGATCTGCAGAGGCGTTGAAGAGGCTGTTCATGTCAAATCTTCACTGAACTTTGGAGACTTCTCATGTCTGCTGCCTACATTCACACACATCACCTTAAAGGAAGAACGCACACACACACACACACAAAACACAATATAATCCTCACTTCATGCAATATCCAGAAGTTGGTTTCCGGATGGTTCTGACCCAATGTAACCTATAATAACAACACAAGGAACACAATAAAACAAACAGCAGAGACACAGGGTCAGCAGGAGGGCCGTGGTCCTGGGAGTGAAAACCTCCCGACCCTTCGCAGAGGATGAGCTGGGAACTTTCCGACTTGGGGAGAATGTTGTAATCCGAGTGCACACATCCTCCAACAAAGTCTAATCACCGCACTGCAATCTGGATTTAGAGTGTGCTCCTTCATATCTGCCGCACTGCGGGGGGAGACATCTTGAGAATTTGATACAATATCTTCCTGAGTAGATGAATTGATCCTGTCAGACTCCACGGCGAAGGATTAGCAGAGTTTCAGGATTTGGATCTCGCTCTTACATTTTGTTTGTCTGCCCAAAAAGCACTTGCAGCACTCAGTCCAGCATATTTACTACCAGCATATTTATTTACTTTCTATTACTTTATAATGATATAATGATAATGAAGATTATTATTATTATTATAATCATCATCGTTGCCGTCGTCGTCGTCGTCGTCATCATATTATGAGTGAGTATTGTATAGTATGTATATGTATGAGTATTATAAGTGTTATTATTGTATGTTGAGGGATTTTTTTTGTAGGTGGAAACAGGATGACGGTCTTAAAATGGACAAAATAATGAATGCATTATGGGATTAGAGGAGTCGATTCTTGCTGGAGTGGATTCTTGCAGGAGTGGATTCTTGCAGGAGTGGATTCTTGGAGGAGTGGATTCTTGCAGGAGTAGATTCTTGCAGGAGTCGATTCTTGCAGGAGTAGATTCTTGCAGGAGTAGATTCTTGCAGGAGTCGATTCTTGCTGGAGTCGATTCTTGGAGGAGTAGATTCTTGCAGGAGTAGATTCTTGCAGGAGTAGATTCTTGCAGGAGTAGATTCTTGCAGGAGTAGATTCTTGCAGGAGTAGATTCTTGCTGGAGTAGATTCTTGCAGGAGTAGATTCTTGCAGGAGTAGATTCTTGCAGGAGTAGATTCTTGCAGGAGTAGATTCTTGCAGGAGTAGATTCTTGCTGGAGTAGATTCTTGCGGGTGGGAACATGTTTGAAAAATCCCTCCCCAGAGTCAGAGG